>JAKSZP010011990.1:0-158782 GCA_022478985.1 Massospora cicadina
TTCTGGTAAAATTGATTGGCAAAATCTGCCAATGTTTCATCATTTTTGAATTAAATACCCATAAACTCTTGCTTACAGTTGGCCATCCAGGTGGGACTACCCAACTCAGTCACCATAGCTTCCTTGGCGTCACTGTATGTCAAATTGTCCTTGTTGAGATGGGGCAACGCTAGATTTGACAAACAGTGTTTAAGCAGTTTATTACATTTTCTATTTTCTATCAGTCCCCATATCTAAACATTGGCATTTTAAAAAGGCGGGAAAACCCAGTTGCGTTATCCTGGTGTTATGTGGGTAATTTCAGCATATTCCAGATTTCTTTTATCGCTCCTCTGGCAGAGGATTCCTGCCAAGCAACCTGACTAACAATAGGTGTAACTTTGGAGGTCATCCATAAAATTACAGCAAATGATTCAGGCATATTTCTTTGTAATTGTATTTTTCTAACTGGAGTTTTAAGTATATTATTGTTTTCTTCATTCACCTCAATCATGACCGCAGCTTGGTGAGATATTATTGAGCTCAAGGGGGTAATCACACTTGGAAAGTTTTAGTCTCTGGTTTTATTTTAACATTTTTTGCCATGTCTTTATAAATCCAACGGAAGCATTTTCTATCCGCTTCATGTTCAGTTTTCTAAAAAAATATCTCATTTAATAACTCAGATCCTTGTTTAATTAAGGAGGTAACTTTTCAAGTAAAGATCATTACTAACTTTCATTACTTGTTCAATCTACTCCTAGGCTTTAGTTACCTGCTTTTCCAAATTATCAAGATCAGCTTGTGCCACCAAGTTTAGCACATTATTGTTTATGGTATCCAATTCGTCAGAGTTTTTAAGTTCACTTTTGTATGAAATTATGCTGATACGTTCTCCTTGTAAATTGACTTAAAAGTTCAATCAAACTTGTAGTGAGCACTAAGATGTAAATTTTTGGGAGCTGTGTACTCAATCACCTTTGGTAATTAGCACCAGATGTAAACTTCCAATGGGTTTGCTCACCTTGTCTTATAAGTCTACTGCATGATTCTGAAATGCGTTGATATAAATTATTGATATACTTACTAAGGTTGGCAATAGTATGAAGACTATCGCCTAGTTGAGCTTCTCAAAACCAAATTGAGTATTGTTTCCAACGCTAGACTGGTGCTAACACTCTTCTCCCTTTTAACGCAGGAGCAGGCGGAGTAACTAATAAGCATTTGAACAAGGGAACCTTTCCCTTCAACTCTTTCCTCAAGAGTTGGCAACATACAAATAGATAAAAGTATCCTCTTATCTTCCACTCAATGCAAAAATTTTCAAAATAGATTGTAAATATTAGTTTGATATTTTTGTTACTGCTTTGTTTACTAAAAAATTTAGAAATTTATATGGGATCCATTGACCAACCCTTCCATTGGCGCCTCACTGGGAAACAGCAGCCGTTGGTGATGGATTAGCCCTCTGAGGTTGCACCTACAAGGATCTTCCTCATCCGCCTTGTCAGATATCACCGCCAACCAGAAATGCAACCTCTTCTGGTTGATTGTTAAAAGTGTCAGCACAATCTCATTCAACCTCAGAGTAGTACCCTAATTAGGCTAGCAACCTGCTTAGATAATGGGACCTCTGCCCATCAACAGCAGGTTGCATTACCTAAAAGGACAAACCATGAGTTACTTTAAAAAGCATTGTCAATACTTCAACAACTGAACATAAATCATCAAGATGATTGGTGACAAACCCCAATTGACTAATATGTTTAAATTACTAAAACTTTAATTGGCAATCAAACCATATAGTAAATGTTTTGTGGGTATCATCCCTATTTTTTGAAGTAATTCAACGGGATAAAATCCTGGTGGATGAGCTAATTTTGCTAAAGGGTTTCCCCCAAACAATAGTTAAATAAGATGATAGCTCTACATCCACTAGAAAATCTCATCCACTAGTGGGCAAGAAGCTATATTGTATTCTAATCAGCTGGGTAATATAGGCATACTGAAATACCTACAGAGGTCAAAATTTGAAAAAAAATTTCCGTCATGTGCTTGTCACTAGTTCCAAGATTTAAAAGGCAAGTTGGTGCATAGCCATTTTTAGAGCAGTTCTAGTAAGCAGGATGACCACTTCTTGCAAGCATTGCTGGAGGTGACTCCATAGTTGTCTCCCCAAGTGGTATAGTTTTCCAACCATTCATTATATGGCTCATGGTTATTCTCAAGATTCTGTTTGCACAGGTTTATATAAAGTAGATGGCGTTCAAATGGTTAATAGGTATATTGGCTATAGCCTCAGGGATGTCATTTATGGCAGGATCTTACAATGTCATTAAAGCTTAGGAATCTCAGCTTGATTACAGACTGAGATTCTGGTGACACCTCAGATTTATAGTTGATCAGTCATATCAGTGGTTGGGTGTCAATATTCAAAGGAGAGAATTCAGGCCAAAATATTATTATCATTATAGCTGGGATAAAGTATGAGAAACAACAACAGGAAAAATAAAAGAAAAGTTTATAATAGTTTTTAAAAATATGTGCAGGCTTTTATACCTGATCAATTGAAAATTTTAAAAGAGAAAGAAAATTTTGTGGCCACAAAGAAAAAGCAGAAGAAAATGAATACATGGTGATTGAGATAAGGCATGGAGGGGACATCCACTGATGAATTGGTGATCTTGGCAGTAACATGACAATGTTCAATGGCTGGGTGGTATGTTCAAAATCCAGGCAATTTATAAAACCATAATGTGTGATGAGCTTAATGCATTATAGATGCTATCATTTTTAGCATAAATTGACATATAAAATCAATAGATTTATAAAGGTGAATTTTTGTAGATGGGCATCACAAAATTTAACATAAATTGGTAAATAAATTAACTAGTATTGAAATGAATTATAGTAGATGGCGATCAAAAATACAGCATAATTTTTAATAAAAGCAACCAGAACTGTAATAAATTATTGTAGATGGCAATCAGTAAATTTACCATAAATTGATCACTAAATTCAAATATAAACAAGTTGAATTAATGTAAATGGCAATCAGTAAATTTAGCATAAAATTAATTATAAAATCAACTAGATATGAAATAAACTATTGTAGATGGTGATTAGTCAGTAATTTAATATAAATTGACTAATAAAACTAGCAAAATTAAAATGAATTATTGTAAGCGGCGATCCATATATTTATCATATAATTGACTTATAAAGTCAACTAAATATACAGTGCTTGAAAATTAAAATACCCACCAAACTTATACCTGGAACATTGGACTTTACAATCTGATTGATTCAAAAGTCATAGAATAATTATGTCAAGTTTAATTGAGATAGGTAATTAGTTTAGGAAGAGAGACTGAGAAAAATACTTACATATAAGTAAACTTTTATTTATAAGATGATTTTCTAAACCACCACGACTAAACGCTGCCTAATTTAATCTAAATCAAATAAATTCAAATCCTTATTATCATCTATTTGCCTGCTGTCATACACATTTTTTATTAGGATAATCCAACCATCACTTAAGTAACCCAACCATACCAGTCATCATCCTTATAAAGTTAAATTATAAAACACAATTATAATATCATAGCATGATAGTAATTAAAATACTAAAAAAGTTTCAAACTCCAATCAAAAGGCATATGTAATGCACTTAAGCTTTTTACCATAAGGTGAAACTTGAAATCATTTTTATCAAGTATCTTTAGCTTTATAGTATTGATGCTATTTAACAAGCATTGTTTGCAAATTCTAATTTAAAAGATAACATTGATTTGTTTATTCAAGGTAGGACAGGTAATATTTATTATATTAATTTTTATATTGGTAGATATCCATTCATAAGTTTAGGAGTTATTAAAACCTATCAAATAAAAAACTTTTCTTTCTCGTTGCAAACACTTTTGCAACCCATTCAATTCAAGACTTAATCTAGTTTGATAATCTTATAGAGGGTATTAGTCTGCACCCATGTCTGGGAGCAGTTGGGCAAGCAAAGCAAGAGGAGCAGGTGGAAGGCCCGCGGCCTCTAACGTTTGAAAACGCCCCAGAGAATCCGGCGGAATAGAAAAAAATTTAAAAAAACTGGCGGTCACAATTTCCCCAGAGATACTCGCGTGGCAAGCATGATGCAACCAGTACATCAATACGCCACATTCCCAGCCACTTTCGTCAGTGGAATTCGGAGTCCGTGTGTATCTGGACATCCAAAACATGGCCCTGTGGGAAACATTTTGTGAAGATGTACACAAAATTTTCCCGACCGCGGTGTACGTTGCACCTCACTCCATGTCGCATGGTTGGCTGGACCTAGGTTTTGAAAGCAAAATAGCAGCAGATGAGGCTGCAGTGGTGCGCGTAGTGGTCGACCTCCCCGAAGGGCAATGGGTCGTCGAAACCAAATGCACTAGATGGACAAAATTGAACCAAATTTTCCTCACGTTTGACTTTTTGCCTACTACAGTAAAATGTGACATTTTGGAGCAACACCTGAAAGATGGTCTCACCATATATACGGTGAAATACAATCTTTCAAAATGCAACGTTTCATGCTGATGCCACACCTGTGCACCGGCAAAGCCATCACAGTTCTGACCCCAACTGAGAGATTGTGAAGGACCTAACCCAGATCCCGCACTCCACCTTTATTGACATCACAGGGCACACCACCCACCCATTCCGGGTAACCGTGGACAGCGCGCCCCCCATTTGCACCCACTGTGACACATTCAGCCATAAGGCACATGCGTGCCCCATTAAAGAGGGCGTTACATTCCAAGAGCACCCCTCGGCGGCCATGGCCAGTGGAGAGGCACACTATGAACCAACCGCAAGCACCAAAGAGGCTTTCCCGTGGGGAGCACAAGGCTTCTACCTATTGGTAAATCCCATCTCCCCACAGGAGCGGAAGAAGGCCAAGCAGGCCTGTAGGACTGCGGCCAAGGAAGCGGCCAAGGTCACCACCACCATCCCACACTCACAACGCCAGGAGGATATGGAGACCTTCGCAGCGGAAGCAACTCGGGAATCCATCACCCAATCAGATTGGGAGGCCCAAGCTGAATGGGCCACTCAATCCGAGGATCTGATGGGAGATTTGATCTCACCCAATCGCTGCACCCAAGCCCCGGTTGAAACTGACTTGGAACCTATCCCAACCGAAAAAAATTTTTTTGCCCCACTCGACGGTGCACTGAACTTATCCGCACCACAAAAAATTCGTCCGACGTCGGGAAAACAAAAAGTGAAGGCCAAAGCCAACATGACTCTTTCCGCAAAAATTAACAAAAACCCCGATAGCGTTGCTGCTAATACCCACGCTGCTGTGAAAGCCCGTGGGGACCTGGAAGAGGCTGGTGGGCCAGGGGGCCCACCCCCTCGCACCTAAGGTGCAATGGGGGAAACCTTCACACTAGGGACACTGAATATCGCCGGACTCAAGGCCTCCCTGTCCCGGGCTAGGAAACTGAGTTTTTTACAAAATAATTTACCCGTGGATATCCTGGCCATCCAGGAAACCCACTGTTCACGAGGTTCCGAGGATGCTTGGAAAACAATGCTCCTACCATCCCTATCCTTTTGGTCGAAGCACTGTGGGGTGCTAATTCAGAAAAACAATTTTTAAATTTATATCTTCAGAAACATTCCTAAATGACCGAGTGCTCATCATAACCTTCTCTTGGGCCAATGTTGCACACACAATTGTCAACATTTACGCCCCAAACGGTGCACAAGAGCGTCAGGAATTTTTCTCGTCAGTCAAATCCCTCCCACTACCCCCCGATTCTTTCCTAATCGGTGACATGAACTGTTGGCTAACCTCACCAACGGACCGGTGGCCACCCTCACCCCACGCCCCACAGGGTCACATAGAACTACGCATTCTAAAAGCCACCCTGGGGTTAATGGATGTGCTGCTGCGACATGCCCCACTGCTCGAAAATATGACATGACCCCACATTCACAATGGCCAATTAAGGTCCATGACCCGCATTGACCTTATTCTAGTGCTGGCGAAATTCCAACCCCACATCTCCCACTTCAAAACAACGAAAATGGAATTCTCCGACCACCGACTGGTCTCGATAACATACCACTTACCCGTCACAGTTGCAAAGGCCCCACATTGGTGCAAAATCCGCCCCCCAGAGCTTGCGTCGCCAGGATTTTCCACATGGGTGGAAGAGGCAACTTTGGCAAAATCGTTTGTTGCACCATTTTGCGCGGACCCCATTTCCACATGGGCAACTTTCAAAAAAGACACCATCCACCACTATTGCCATCTCTCATCCAGATGCTCACGAGCCACATCGGCGGTTATATCGTGCGTGCTGGCGGAATTAGCCTACTTGGAGTCCAACATTCCAGCCTCAGGATATAGCCCTGCATGGGGCCAGAAGTGGGCGGAGGCAGCAGCACACCTCAACGCACTTGAAAGGCAACACAAACATCGGGTTTATGTCCAATACAGGGCCACATGCATCACTAAAAGTGACAAGTGCACCGCATACTTCTTCAAAAAAAATTTTGCACCTCACCAGAGCGTGGCCTGCACACAGGTGTGAAGATCAGATAATTCTATCATGGACACACCGGCCAAAGTGGCAATCGAAACGCAAAGATATTACTCCGAGTTATACCGAGCCGAACCAATTCAGCCAGCCAAAATGGCGGAATTTCTCGACAGAGCTCATATCCGCACCATTTTTTGATACCCGGAAATAATGAATTTAATTACTCTGAATGAATTATGGACTACCATTCGCGGTGCGCCAAACTGAAAATGCCCAGGCCCAGATGGCATTCCATATGAGTTCTACAAAAAATATTTTAAATACATATCCCCATTGCTGCTAGCCTCACTAAACCAAAGCCTGTTGGAAATGCGCCTCCTACCAGGAGGACATGAGGCTTTTACAGTCACACTCTTCAAGAAAGGGGCAGGCTAGACTTAGCCAACTGGCGCCCCATTTCTCTAACAAACACAGACACCAAAATTTTAACAAAAATCATGGCTAACCGTTTAGGGACTGTAGCATCTGCCACCATCTCTCCAGAACAATTTGGTTTCATCCCCAGAAGGTCGATTTGGGATAACGTGCACTCTGTGGCTAATGTGTGTCAATCCACAGCCTCTGGGGCACTTGTATTCTTGGACCAACAAAAGGCCTATGATAGAGTAAACTGGGAATACCTTAGGGCCTGCCTCCAACAATTCCGCCTACCTCCCCGCTTCATTAACTGGGTGATGCTGCTCACGGAATCTGCAACAATGGCTGTGCGCGGCCCAGGTTTCCTAACGGATGTAGTCCATCCTCAAAGGGGCCTGCGACAAGGGGACCCCCTGAGCCCACTCTTATACAACTTCAGCCTTGACCCACTACTGCGAAATGTGAATGCCCAACTCACTGGGGTCCATGTGCCAGGCCAAACCCCAGTCAAGATGATGGCATTTGCAGATGATTGCGTGGTGGGGGTGTCTAATAATAAAGATGCATGCGCGCTTGAAGCCCTCATCCAGGAATATTCCCGGGTAAGCAACGCGGCACTGAACGCCTCCAAAACTGAAATCATCCTCCTTGGTCGGTTTCAGAACTGCTGGGCCCCAGCAAGTAGTTCCCAACCCAGCCCAGCTGCTCGCCCAAGTCCACGCCTTACTAACTCAAAACACACCGCTCCACTGGTGCTCCCCTTTGTGCCGCGACCTACCATAGGACCGGTACGCCATCTGGGCGTGTGGTTGGAGGCAGGAGGATACGCGTCAGCAGTAATGGAGTGCCATATACTGGACAACGTGACGAAGAGAATCGCCTCTCTCAGAGCCCACCCTACTACCCTCACTGGCAGGGTTGTTCTTGCCAACTCTATGCTCCTATCCAAAGTCTGGTTTGGAGCCCACGCCATCCCCTTCTCCCCAAGCTTCTTCAAATCCCTGTATGCTTTGCTACAAGGTTGGATTTGGTCAGGCCGCCCTCCACCAGTACGGCTAGAGGCCATGTTTGGCCCTCATCATCATGGTGGCATGGGCCTACTTGACTTCAAAGCCCATGCCACCAAGATCCTAGGCACCTGGATTGCGGCCGTCAGTGCTCCTACACTCCCATCCCAACACTGGTCCCGCGCAGCCCGCTCCAACTTCTCCCGAGCCTTGGGCCTCAACAACCCATCAAACCCCCACTCCCTGATGAAATACCTGGCATCACACACATCAGCCACAGGTCCTCACGGGACCAAAACCCACTACAAACGAATCCTACTCTCCATGCGAAGCGCAGAGTGGAGAATTTGTACATAGTGGACATACAACCCAAAGAGGCCGCCCCTCTCCTCAGTTCACACAAGAGGTACAGGGGCTACCCATCCGTGATGGCGTGATCCCCATTCGACCCCAAGTCCTATCCAGGGTGGACTACCTGGACATGATGGACATCCCTTATTCCACTGAGACCCAAAAGACTATCTGGAAATACGCACACCATTCTCTGTTGCAGCCTCAAGTCCGTTCCCACGTGTGGTGCTGCCTGAGGCGGGTGTATCGTACAGCTGAGCGCTCTAATGCTTTACACTCATCCTGTGTCATGTGTGGCCAGTATGGAACGCTGTTTCACCGCCTGGAGAAGTGTCCCACCTCTAAAGTAATATGGCGCGAAGTCCAACGTCTGCTAGGCCAGGATCAAACACATCCCTTCAGTCTGTCAAGAGATATGTTTGCTTCATCAATGGCCTCCCCCTCTTACCCTCCCTTCGTGCTCTGGTGGTTGCAATCGCCATGTGGACTATCCACACGATTGTCTTGGATGCCATCGCCGGATCCATCCCCACCCTCCCTGAAGCTGTCCACAGATTCCGGTCTCATTTGGTGGATCATTTTCAAGCGTGGATGTTTGGATATCTTCCACCACGTCGCCGGCAGCTGGTCTCCTCCTGGTCCCCAGTCTGGTTCATCAAATCAGACCCCTTCCTCCACACGTGCTCAATAGTGGCTACGCCCCCTACACACGTTCCCTCCCCCCTCCCCATAAGTGGCGTTCCCGCTGGCAACAAGAGATAGCATCGCTTCCCTGGGGTGCCTCACCTGGTATTGAGCTTTGTCTCGTCTGAGTCATATTCGGAAGTGTCTGTCCCATGGTCAGCCTACCCCACAATAAATAAAAAATAAAAAAAACCTATCAAATAAGCAAAAAACTGCTAACCACTAGCCCAAAACCAATTGTACCTATTGAATCAACCTAAAACCACCAACCGCTTGGCAAAAACATTGAAACTATTTATTTAACCAAATATGAATCTGCTCAGCTGTAACAATATACTGATTATCACTAAAATCATATTATTTATTTAACTGAGGTAAGCCGACCAGGGGATGGACATTACTGAACTAAAACTAAAAATAATGTAACTAATTATCAAAATAAAATGCCTAAAATTAACGGATTGAGTGAAATACACTGAAAAAAACAACCAACCAGGTGGGCAGCGGAGACTGCTTATCCCTCCATGGTGGAAAAGGAGGGGGATTGGGGGCTCATCTTCAGCAGCAGCTTCCTCATCCCAGAGTAGGGTATGTTTCAAGGCGGATAGCAAGGGCGTTGGGGCATTGGTGGCTTGTGGTTTGATATCTATGTTGATGGGTACCTCCAAGAAATTGCCAACAATAAAAATGGCAGTGATATATTCAGTTAGAACTTTTCAGCTTTAATATGGGCATTTGGTAGTTTAACAAACGTGGCAATATTGATTTTGGTAATCTTAGCTTGTGGATTCCTGCTACAGTTACCATGTTCTGGATAGCGTCATTGACATTTTAGTGTAATTGTTAAATATTAATCTTACTTTTTGGAGTAAAATTTATAGGGATTACAGGAGGTGGAATTCCTCTGTGAGCATCACCACTGATTTGGCAGCGGCTTTGTGGAGGGGACAGCAATCTGGTGTGGTGGCTGCTTCTACTGCAAGATGGTGGTTGCTGTAGAATGATTTGGCATTTGGCTGTGGGGCATATAAACGAGGGGGGAATTCTGCATCCCATTTTGCATTACAGAACCAATCAACTTGCAGCAATGGCTCTTTAATGATATTACCTGATTTGTTAATTTCATCCAAAAACTCCCATAGGTCTGGTTGAATTGAATTGGGGAATTGGCGTATGGTTGAGGATTGGTTAATATGTTGGAGGATGCATGGGATCAAACTGGGGTCCAATCCTGTGCTTGGTTAGAGGAATCATGTGTGGCACTGGGGCGAGGTGGAGGCAGTTTGGTGGCTGAAGGTGCAGCTTCAGCAACAGGCTTTGGGGGAGGGGGAGGTAGGATCATACCTCATGCCTGAAATCATATTATTTTCACTTCTTATACATAAAAGTTTTTATTCTATTAAAAATTAAATTTCTGGCTTACAGGTGCATAGGACTCCCTCCTGTCAACCTAAGTTAAGATTTTTAAATCTCTACACGCTGTATTTTTAGTGAGTCATTACACACATGCAAACACTTGCCATTATAGTTATATAAAGATTAAATTTATTAAATTAGTTTAATACTAAACCATATAGCAAACTTATTGAACTAGATTGACAATTGAATAATAACCAAACTGCTAGATGAATTGATTGATGCTGAAATGATATTGAAACAAAATTCCACAAACCAATTCATGACGTATCATAAAAAGTTCTGTAAAAATGATGCTGAAATAAATTTGCAACAAGCAGATTAAAAATTGCTTACTAGAAATAATATTGAAATTTTGTTTATCACAGTAACCTCTCTTTACAACCATTAAGATTATATTATCTATCTATATAACAAATCACTAAGGAGATCTGAGTTTGTCCATGGTAATCTCAAAATCCATTAAACTGATTCAAATGTACCCTTGCATACTCATAGCAGCGTAATAATGAAATCTTATCAACCAATGTTTTTAAAATAAATCAGATAACAGAAGAAATATAACCACCAATCAACTTATTTTCTAGTTTCTTATATATTTAGATAGTTAATATAAACATCCCTTGATCTATCAGATGATCACTATAATAGTGATACTTGATATTTGATTGTTACCATATCAGTTTAAATTTTATTGGTTTCAGATAATCAATAAACATAAATATTCAAACAAAGAAGATACCCAATTAAAGGTTTTCAACATACTTAGATATGATAGTTTGAATAATTATGAAATTTTACCTAATGATAAAAAGCTTAAGACTAAGATATATGCCATGTAGCTATATATTGTTTAAATTTCTATAATATTTCATTTACTCTCATGCTATAATGACACAATTATAATTTGTCAGTCAACTCTAAACATGGGTTGATGGGCTAATAAGATGTGAAGAATATACCAAATGGAGAAAATTATCATTCTACTATCAATGTCTTAATAAGTAATCATTGAGAAAAGCCAGTTAGAGAGTGCTCAATATAATTAAATTCAAGTTACTTATTCTGCTGCTAAGGTTTGAGGATATGGACAAATCAGATTCCTCAAAGTTGGATTAAATTAAGCGTTTTTCTGACATTGTCCTAGAACCATAAGTTGATCAGATCTTAAAAACTCAATTCTCCGCCAAATTTAAAAAGTGCCATTGACATCTAATGTCCTTTGCTTTTAAGCACTCACCATTTCCAAGAAAAGAAATTTCACTTTTGGCTAACAATGCTGTAAAATGGGTTAGTAACTCACCAATATTTGGCAAATCAGTAATTCTGCCATTTAAATGATTATTCATTTTTATCCCAAGTTTTGCCAATATCCTAAAAGGTTTGAAGCCCAGAAATACTCTAAAATGGGTGTAACAAATTGGAAATATGTACATCAAATCTCAATGAAATTGAGATAGTAGGAATGGTGGTTGCATATGCCAGTTTGAATTAATGGATCGTGGTAATTATAAATTATTAATATAATTTTATGGTTTAATAGGTCTCAATTCCATTGGAACAACATTAGAATTGTTTAGGCTTTTGCACTTTATATTATTTTCACATTTTTAACTCTTTAGTTTGGTTTATATCTGGTTGTCACTATTCCAATGCTCCCAAGTTGGAATTATACTTATTTTTGGTCTTCCCTTTCCGCATTTGACCATTTGAGGAGTCACTTGCCTGATAAGTTATCACTGAATAAAACACATGCTAAATATTTTGATAAATTTATTTTACTGATTCAGTTTGATAACCCAGTTTAGCCAATATACATACATAATCATGCGGACACTATTCTATTGCCATTGATGCACCAGAAGCCATAAATTCCAGACCTCAGAAGGGGAGAGGTCAATTTAGAGTTCAATTTGGGACTGAAAAAACCCCGCATCTCAACCTGATTACTGGTTGCAAATTGAGATTCCTTTAAGAGCTTATAACCAGTAAGTGCAATATCCTTAAGTACATATAGGTGAATAGAGGCTGGACAGAGTACTTTCTGATGAATCAAACCTTAGCCCAGATGGGCTATTAGATTAAGTCTCCACCAGGCCCTTACATTGGGCAATATTAATAAAACTACGTTTAATGCCTGACATCTTGGCATTTACCTATTCCACCGTTCAATTGAGGCAACTCTCTTCCAGCGTAAGGAACATATGTCAAGATGGCATGCAAGGTATTAAGCCTTGTGCGTTACAACATGTATAAAAACCCTTCATTATTATATAATAAAGTTATCAAATTATAGTGTAAGCTTCTAAGACAATTAGTTTAGTCAAGTTTATTAAAATTCTTTTCCCTGGGCGTTTACCTCTAGAAAACACCAAGATATATGAAAATCATAGCCAGATAGACAAACATGAGAACCTTAATAATTACGCTACAATAACAACCACCCTTTATGGAAACCAATATCTGTTAGTTACTCATCAAAATGGTGATCCTGCTAAGGAACCTGCATATGCCTTCCAGAGTCAAATTGTGACCCTGACGCTGATGTGACTTTACATTAGGAAAACCCTAAAAAATGAAAATGGTCCTATAAATGATCAGTTAGAAGGTATTTAATTTATGAACAAAGACTATGATGTGACTAACTCCACTGACTGCAAAGGGTGCCCAGCCTTCTGACAGGTGCAGCGAGGAGGTGGCACAGTGCCAACCTCCCATTTGCCACCTGGGACAAATGGCATGAGCACGCCCATGCCAAATTCTGGGTCTTGACCATGCAACTCTGAGAGAAGTTCCACCATTTGCCTAAAGACTACAACAATGCTAATTACTTCCTGGACAAATTTGAAGATCTACTAGGATAAGGCATTAGTACAGCACCCAACTCTGCAACAATATGGATCAACTAATATTGTAATGGTTTATTGATGCTTTAGAATAGCTTTACCTCAACGCTGTCCTTGTTGCTTAACCTTCATGCACTGACCATGCCATTGAAGTCTCTGCTAATGAGCTCACCTAGCCAGCCGCAGCCAAAAAACCGATGGCCATAAAGTACAAGATAGAAAAGAAAGATCCTGAGGGAAAGATTTACCAAATCTGCAACAGATCAGCCCTACTTCCAAGTTAACTGCACAAATGAACGCCTTCTCTGAGCAAGTGTGACAACTCACCATGTGGGTAAAAGGATGACCCCAGCAAAACAACTTTATTTCCATAATGTCAATGAGCCAGGACATCATTTTAGACATTTTCAAAACCCCTCGTGGTGATGTGATGTGGTCCATTTAGATGGAAGGTGTCCTACCAGAGTTAGTCAAAGAAAACAAGATTTACCACCAGCTGCTGGGCAGGAGAAATTTGATCAGTATGTACCTTATCAGCACTACAATAGACTGCCAAAGCCCTATGGGGGAGTGGCAATTGGACCATATCTGCCATACCTGCATCCCTATATAGCCCCACCGGCAAAGAATTAAAATAGGGTGGGGCCACTGCTTTATAAACACTCCTAAACCAGACAGCCACCAGGAAAGCCTTGGATGCCTCTCCACCATGTCGAGTACCCATCTGAACAGAATGAAATGGAACAAGACCAACGACTCCTCCTGTCAGAAGTGTATGCTGCTGAAAAATGGAAGCAAAGTAATTAGCCGCAATTAAAATTATGATCCAACCAAAAGAATTAAAAATTGATGATCTACTCAATCCAGAGAAGAATATAAAGCTGAATTACCACATGGAATACCTTTGGCAGAATATGATGAGCCAAGAAAACACAACTATAGCCCCCTCCATTAACCTGAGCATGCCAAGCAGGTCATGTGAAATCTGAAGTCCCAACACAACTCAAGTAATACAGAAGTTGTCCCTACAGAAACCCATCTGGCAGCGAAGAAAACAACAGCCACAAAATTCTGAAAGCCACAACAACTCAACGTGCCAAATCCCAATCTGGTGCCATACCAACCTAAAGGAATCTGGCTACAAAAATACTGGAAGAGACAACCATTCTGGTCCCCTTGGAGACCTGTATAAGTCATCCCCATGTTACAACAAGAACTTTATAAAGCTATCATTATCACCCAGCTTCAAAATGGAGGTCAAAACAGAAATCCCTACTCATCAATATGGAGTACCCCGTACCATGGGGTCCCTCTTTGGATATTCAGTGCCTATCCTCCTTGTTCAGGATTCTCAGCAACATCATGACCAAAAAATTCCTTCTAACCATTCGATATGAGGACATCATACACAGTAAAATGGTTTTCCTGATGGATGGGGGACCTCATCAAGCTTGTTGTGGTCAAATGTTTGAACTCACAGTGGAGTTAATATGTAAAATCTGCTACAATGTTGCAGTAGTTTTTGACAAAACCACTTCCAGTTATTGATTTCCTGACAGGCTCTAAAGGAATTAAAAATCTATGTAAACTTTAAATAAGACTAATGGTCTATGCAGATAGAAAAATGAATGAAACCACTAATTGTTAGATATTCCAACCCAGAGAACCCAACTGATGCCTCTTTGCAACTGTCTACTATTTGTTCAATGAGTTAACAGAAAAAATAATGTCTAACCAATTTGGAAGATCAAAAAAGGGAGAAATTAAAACATCATTTTAGCCAATTAAAGATGGTTTTCCTTCGCAAAGGTGACAACACTCCCCTCTTGACCCTGGCAACATAACAGATTGATGATACTGATGCTAAACTCATCGTCAAATGTCCCTACTGCCTGCCTCAAGTTTAAAAAACATTCTTTGAAGCAGAAATCAAGAAGGGTATGGTCAGCAACCTCATCCACCCCTCTCAACCGTCATGGCATTCACTGTCATTGCTCAAAAAAAGAATGTAAAACTCCAGCTGTGCATTAACTATATTCCACGTGAAATGAGTAATAAAGAAAAAAGTGTACTGATGCCACTAATCACAAATAATTTTAACGCCATGAAAGGCGCACAGTATCCCACCAATGTTGACTTGTTCTCTGGGTACTACCAACTGTCAATGGATTAAGAATTAAATCCAAAAACGGCGTTTGTCACCAAATTTGGACAAATCAATTATAATTGGATGCCTTTCAGACTTTGTGGATCTCCTAGAACATTACAAAAGGGCATGTACAAATTATTTTGCAGATTAACAGATTGGTGTGTCACTATCTACCTTGATGAAATTACTATTTTTTGATCCAATTTCCAACAACACTTGCAGGACCTAGAAACAGTACTCTGACAGATTAAGGAATCAAACCTTAGCATTGATGAGTCTGAGCTTTTATTCTGCGGTAGAGAGTTGAAGCCGCTAGGGCACATTATCTCTCTGGAAGGAAAGCGCAGCAATCCATCTAAGGTGGAAGCCATTTCCACATGGCCCATCTCAAATAATGTAGCTGAACTCCTGAGTTTCCTGGGAACTGTTAACTACTAATGGGCCTGTCAGGATTTAAGATGAAGAGCAAGTCAAAACCCTACTCCTATATAAAGCCTCAATAATTTTACTATTGAGCCCTCACAATCAAAACCCGTCCTTTAAATAGCCAAAGAGAATAAAGATCAGAAAACATAACACACCTGTAAATCAACAAAGAAGTCTTGTGGAATTGTACCTCATCTTTTTGAACCTCAAAAGGTGTGGCCCCACCATTGCGGGCATAATGACAACGCAGACCAATGAGGGCATCAACCAGGTGGCCAATCCAAAAGGAAGTGAAAGATCCTGATTGTATATGGCCATGGAGGTCCCCTTGGCAAAATGCTTCTAAACATTCTTTAGATATTGCCACCTTTTAACTTTTTAAAGTAGTCTATTTCACCCCATCCTTTCAACTTCATCAACCTTCCACTAATTTAACAGCTTTATCCCCATTACAAACCCCAGCTGCAGTCAAAGAACTGTTAAGCCAAGGTAATTTATGCTTACTACAAGGGGCTCTGAGCTGTCCAGTGAAAATGTATATCATAAAAATGGATTTTAATATCAATCAAGAGGCTAACTTGCTGATCAATCAAAAAGCGTAACTTGATGGATGAACCCTATGAGTACAAAGGAACTCCTCTGCAGCTTTAAAACCTAGATCTTGGGTCATCTTCTAATTCGCCTTACCAGCCATGGATCACAATCAGTATCAACTCCGTTATGAGAACCTCAAAGAGATTTAATAACTTTTGAATAGCATCTATTCTGTGGGAGTCAGCTTCAGTCACTTTCAAGCCTCTTTGTTGCCTTCCACAATAGGAGATTTACATACCTCGGTCTTTCTACCCTTGGGAGAATTAGCTTTAAATATTATTTTATATTTTTGAAGATTCCTCCATCCAGTCCTATACCACATCCTACAAATATTTGAGTTCCACGCCAAGAATTAGGGTGACAACTTGAGCTCACTCAAACCCTACGCTATAACATTCTCATTTTCTAAAATTCTGCTTCCTCCGTTGTTTACAACAATCAAGGTGCCAGTGCTAATAACTGTCAGCTTATCAATGATGCTCATAATCATCTCGCTATGCTAGATAGTGGAATTTTGGGTTACCTTGAGGACCAGCTTCATCAAAATGTACAACTACTTGAGTCCACCTGGAGCCAACGCCTCAACCATATCAAGGAAAATGTTTGGAAACTCCAACAGCATTACCAGGAGTTAGCCAACTATGATATTACCTCTGGGAATAAAGGGATTAGGGGACCAGAAGTTAAAAAAGGCCATAAAGGGCCAGAAGGGCCTTAAGGTCCTTAAGGTCCTTATGAACCCTAAGGACCTTCCAGTCCCTTGGTGCCTACTCCTGGCAATCCTAATGACTCCTAAAACAAGAATTTCTGGTGGCTCTCGCTGCTTTATGAGATTAGATATGAAGTGTGGCTTAAGATGCAAGCTATAATTATAAGGAGTCCCTCTTAGTCCCAGAGTCTCACGAGATGCTTTGTCAGATAAGAAGGATAATTTCAGCACATTCTCTAAGATCTCTCATAAATGCATCATCCAGCTCAAAAAAACCTGTCATGGGTTTGAAACTCTCTTTAGCAATTTTGATAGTCAGCTGCTCCTCCAGCGTACCAAAAATCTAAGCTCTAAAGGAGCAAGTTGCCCTCAAAGCCTCATTTACTTTTTAAACTGAAATGAAAGAAATCAGGAGGATCAAGAAAAATTAAAATGATAATTGTACTAACAAGCCCCTTGCAACTATGCGATAAACTGAAATTTCTGAGCCTGCACCAGTTCCTACCATCGACACTTTTTCCACTCCTATTGTAATTAACTTTAAGCCTAGTTTGAGGAGAAATTCACCCCGTGACAGGAAAGTATTGCCTCCTTCTTGTACACTTAAAAAAGCTTAATGGAGGAGGCCACCAACTCTCATAAGGTGAAGCATATTCCCTCCTTTCTGAATAGTACCACCTGGGAAATCAAGACTCCCCATAAAAAGGTATGTCAATGCTGGGAACAAGTTCTGTGGACCTAATCCAGGAGTTAGAAGCAACCAGATTTTAGCCAATCAGAAGCAGGCGTTCATGGGCATTTGGTTGAACAAATGTCAGGGAGACAGAAGATAAAGTTTAGACTGACTTGCTAGTCAGGTTGCAGAAGTATCCAAAAGGTGAGCCAGAATGCCCTGGGCATTGACGCTCAAATGACATTTAAGTTGGCTGGGAGATAAGTAATAATGGAGTGCTGACGGGCTGCAAATGTAAAAAACAACCTGGAAAAGAATCAAGCTGTTGAAGCTCAGAGACAATGGGCCCAGGTTGTAGGAAGTTGCAAGATTGGGGAAAATACTAAAAGACCTTGGAACAATAGGCAAGTGACTATGGCAAAGATCATTATTAACACTATAACTTGGACAATACAGTTGATATGCGGGCTGCAGGCCCACAATTTGCAGATGGTAAAGGGTTTGGCAATTAAAAATTTTAAACTTAAGTAAATACATTAAACGTGGGAAGAGTATTATTGAATTTAAATAAAGAAAATCGAACATCAATTTTCTTAGTTTGTTATTACTGTTTGTTGAGATTCATGATTTTTTATGCTCGCTGGTGCCGTTTGACCTAAATTTCATCAATAAATTGCATGAGATGTTATACTCTCAACTGCGGGATTAATGATTTTAGGGGGTTTTATACAATTTATAATGAAATATAGGAATTTTATTGCAACTAAAAACTTGATCTTATATAATATTCTTAGTGATACCAGGGTGGTCAAGAAGTGACCTCCTATCTATATGTCAACGCTTAGTATATAAAAATATTGAAGCCCAAAGTGAGCGAGACACAAATTTTAATTTGGCTAGAAAGCCAAATTAGGGAAAATTGGGTTTCAACCTATTGGAACTCTTGAGACTCGCCTTTCTTGAATGGAATGGCCAATGGAGTGTCAATGGCAGGTAGGAAAAATCCGTGAGGAAAAGATTTTGTATATTTGACCCAATCATTGGGCAGTAATATTTGCAACTTGAGGGACCCCCTCCAACCCTATAAAAGGGTGTGATCTTCGCCTAGGTGAGTGAAGTAAACTGTAAGTAGCCTGGGGAGGAAGCTCGGATCTACACCCTGATTCCGCCACATGGTTGGTGCAATCCAACTACCCAAACTCAGGCTATCTTCCAAGAAGCATCAAAAAAGTATTACCCAATTTGAGGGATTCCACGGAGAATCAGCCAGGGTCTTTTGGTCAATTTTATTGTTATTTTCATCTGTAGGACTCTTTTCACAATATCAGACTTGCTATCGTCTGACACTCTTTAAATAGACAATCAATTTGGGAAATAACTTAGGAAAGTGAGGGATTGGACTCAAGATTTGACCTAACCTAGCAAACTTCAAGCAAGGGGGAGAAAAAGAACTTAATTCTAACCGCTTTTTAAGAATTAGAGGTAGGCTGAGTCGCTGTCAGTTCTTCCACAGACACCCAAATCATGGTTTTATTACAGTTCTGACAATTAGCGTGATGGCATCTTGCCCAGTGGACAACGGGAACCTCCCAAGGCCATCCATGTAGGGGAGGTCCCAAGAGGTCAGGAATAGATTCAGGGCGCTTAACCTGCCCACGCCTGGTTGCCTTAGCATCTGTTTGACCAAGCGGGATACATAAGATGAGGATTTTGATATCTTTGGGAAGAGTTTTGAACTTGTGGCAACTTTTGACGATGGCCCAATGCCATTGGTGAGTTTCTCCCTAGATTTGACATTAGAAGCTTTCTTCAACAAAGGTACACACCCGTCAGGTCTTGTTCCTGATAATTCATGGGGAGGGATTTGAACTTATGGCAACATTTCCCAATGGCCCAATGCCATCAATGAGTTTTACTGAAGATTCGACATTAGACGCTTTGTTTGCCAAAAGTATGCACCCGTTGGGCTTTGATGCCAAGGTTTTAGGACCCTTGGGCCTTGATGCTGAAGGCTTGTTGCCCTCAACTTCATTTGAACCTTTTTATTCTCAGAGGATGCCGACCCTTTGATAACTTGAGACAAATCCCCTAATATGGTGCATCAATTTGTCCAAAGTTAATACTGGGACAGGTGGCAGGGTCCTTAAAGGGAAAGCTGACACCCATCGCTTGTCCACCACATGGACTAGATCGCCCTTTGAGATGTGAGGAGCAGCTGGCCTTCTTGGATCCTTTTTTGATGAGAATGGGAACGCCATCCAGTCTAAATGAAGGGGTCAATCCCCCGGACTTAAAACAAAGGAGAAAAACCTGTGGAATTCACCAGACAATTCTAATCACAATCACAATCCTTGGTAACCACTAATAATATTACATTGGATGATGCCATAATTGTGGTCCTCTACACATTAAGATCTTATCCTAAGGCCAAATGCACATAATTGCCAAGAATAACAAATTCACTTATATTCATGAAATAAAAACCCCTAATGAAATTCTTACATCTATCCTGCACAACAAGTCCTCTGATTCTGTCTTACCCAGCCATCCTCAAGTTCACGTTGTCAAGAACCATAAAAACCTCAGACCTCAATACTCCTACTGCAATAGATTATTTCTTATTGCCAAAACTTGTTGTAAGAGACTTTCTGAGGAGGCAGGAAAAGGGTAATAAGCATGAAGGACGAGGCACTTCGTGTTGGCAGCCCTGTACTTCATCAAAATTGTTTAACGACCTCCTATGAGTCTGATGTTGTCATACCAGAAGAAGAAGATTTGGTACCTGTCATTAATAAAGATCTTGATACTGTTTTCTCTTCTTTTAATGAAACTCCTATGTTCCTCATTATACAGCTTCAGTTCAGAAAGTTTAATTACACAAATTGATGTTCAAGTTTTTTTTATAAAATCCATGTCCAAGCCATTGCTAACATAGTTCCCTAGTGAATGTCATTATATCTAAATTGATGAAGTGATTAAGGTTGCTCTGGACTTGACACACTACATGAAGTATGGCACAGATGGATCACATTGCTTTCAGTCCATTGGGGCCTATTTCTCACCGCCCATTTGCTTTGGCAAGCTTTCAGTAGATACCTCATCTGTTGCATTAGGCAACCTGATTATGAACTTCTCCTTGAAACCTAGTTTTCTGAGTCTATTATGCCATCATGCACTACGAGGAAGGATTAAATCCCTTTTAGGACGGAGGGTACCATAGGTTTTTGAGACTTTCCGCGGTGTAAGGATGGAGGTTAAAGCTTGGGCTTGCTTTTTTGGAAGTAAATTCAGATTGACAGGCTCAAATATCATGTACAGGGTTCTTGAGTACGGTTACCCCTAAGCATTAAATGGTTTAGAGGGCATGCCTATTTACTTGCCTAATCTGACTACTATATTGCCAAAGTCGCAGCCAATGTTGATACTGGGGTACATAATAATATTCCCCGGGATAATTTCTGGATTTATAAGGCATAGATAACCCGTCCACTAAGGAGGTCCTGACCTGTCTGGGAATTTTAGATCCTGCCTATACTGGATCTATATCCGTGCTGCTTGCTAACCTCACTGACAAGCATAGGACAATGAGGATTAATACTCCAGCCGCTTATGTTCACCTCCTTTCTGTAGAATCCAATGACGTCTTTAGCTCTGAAAGTCCAAGAGGTTTTTTAGTTAGAACCACCCCCAATGGTAGCTCAAATTGACATCTCCATTTGGGCGAGAACTTATCAGAAAGCAACAGAGCCAAGTTAAGAAATTACTGGAAGCTTACTCAGACTTCTTCTCAACCTATACTACGATCTTGGGAAAAACGATGGCGTTTTACATCACATTATGATTTCGGATGCTCAACCCATTCCCTCCCATCCCTAACAGAGGAGTAAGGTTGAAGAGGCTCAGGTGGTTGTTGAGCTCAAGCATATACTTGAATCTGTGCTATTGGTGCCTTCCTGAAGCCCTTGGGCCTCCCCTCTTCTATTAGTTTGGAAGAAGGATGGAAGTTATTATGTAGTGATGGACAATCAAATAATTAACTCCATTACCAAAAAGGACAGTTACCCCTTGCCCTAGACTAAAACTCTCCATATATATTTGCCGCTTCTCAATACTTTTCCACAATGGATCTTGCTAGTGAGTACTAGCAAGTAGACAAAGCACCTGAAGATTATCCCAAATTTGCGCTTATAGCCATTGGGGGGTTATTTGGGCCAACGAGTATGTCACAGTGCCATTGCAATGCGCCTACCACCTTCCAACGCGCCATGGATGAGATCCTATGGGACTTAAAGCTAAACTGTATCATCATATAACTCGATGATATCACTGTCTTCTAAGAAACTTTTAACAGCCACATGGAACATCTCTGGGTGTAGTTTGTAATCATCTTAGACAGGAGTCAATAAAGCTCAAGCATTTGAAGTTCTCTTTTTTCCAATCTGAAATGAAATTCCTTAAACAAGGCTTGATCATGGATTAAGACTATATTGGATAAAGTCATTTCCAACAAGAAGTTGCCATACCCTCAGAGCCTTAGAAATATTAAGTATTCATTGGCAAGGTAGGTTCATATCATCAGTATATCCCTCTATATGCTAATTTAGCAAACCAGGTCTACCTTCTACAAAAGAATGTACCTTTTGAGTGGCATCCTAAACCAGAACAGGCTTTTAGTGCGTTGCCGACTGCTCTTTGTACTAAACCTATTTTGGTACATCCACATATCTACCGTCCATTTTTGCTATTCACTGATGCTAGTAAGCTAAGCTCAGGGCCATCCTACCCCAGCACAATGAAGATCAGGTTGACCACCCAGTAGCTTACTTTAGCAAGACCCTAAGCAAGGCGAACAAAATTATAGCGTTACTGAGCGCAAGTGCCTGGCTGGTTATTGGCTATAAAGCACTTCTGGCCCTACCTATACAGCACTCATTTCACCATCATCACTTACCATTCTTTGCTTCTATGGCTGCAGCAGATGAAGAACCCAGATGGCTGGTTAGCAAGATGGGAGGCTTCAGAATTACGATTTTACTATTGTCCATTGTGCAGGAGCAATTCATCAAATTGCCAACAGTCTCTTGAGGATGCCATTGCTAGCTGCCTTGACCCCAAAGAAGACTGACTGTACGACATAATTGGCTGTCCTGAGAAATGTGATTTGGAAACTCCTGAGATCCAAACTGAGCTAAAGATGACCTGAGACACTAAAATTAAAGAGGTAATGGTCTATAAGAAAATTAACAAGAGTTGGCTCCCTTACATCCGCCCTTCTTCTCAAACCCAATGTTATTCTGGAAAGAAACATGACTGTGAGGCATAGAGAAGTGAAAAGACTTACGAATGGCTAAAGAAGCAGTGCAATTGAGTTCAGATAGTTGAGGTCATCCAGGAATTTCTATAGGCCTGTATGACTTGTTGATCCAAAAATTAGACTACCCCTGGTACCAACATTCAGTCAAGTCTCTGTGAAGTCCCTTTAAAGTAATTGGATCAATGTGGTGGGACCTCTGCCAACCGGGTTACATGACCATAAATATATCCTATTAGCTATGGACCATTTAAGCAAATGGGTGGAAGCAATTTCTGTTCTAACTACCAATGAAAAGACATGGCCCTATTACTTATCTGATCCATTTTCACTCAGCATGGATGCCGCAGACTCTACTTTTAGACAATGGGCTAAATTTCACCTCACAGGTAATCCAAGGATTAACTTAGCTTTTTGAGGCTAACCAAAGTTCCAATGAACCTATATTTCCTCAACCACGGAGTTGTGGAACGTGCTAATGGAACACTAGTTTCTATTTTGCAGAAGAGGGCCGCCTCCAACCCTACGCTCTGGAACCACTATCTACCCAGCGCTTTGCCAGCTTATCAGATAAGTTACCATCAAATAAACAAGATGTCCCCTTTGAAGCTCTATGTGGGCGTACCTTTTGACTACCAAGTAGTGTTCATCCCCTACTCATTACCTCCATGACTGAATAATCCAATTTGACCATGAGGTCCAAGACAATAAAAATGTCTAGCTTCAAGACCTAGAAACTCAGAAATTTGTCAATAATTAAGAAATGGAGACATCCCAATTTATTTTCAGCTGCCCTTCTTACCAAACTTTCAATTAGGTGACCTAGTTCTCTTTTAAAACATAGAACTGGAAGTTGAAAGAGTAAGTTCATCGTTCATTGGTCTGGACCCTACTAGGTCATTTAAAAAGGTGAACTCTAAATACTCCATTGCTGACTTCAATCAGAGGATAGGGGTACACTGATACATGGCCAAAAACTATGGCCTTTACTTTCTCCAAAAGGATCTTAGGGGCGTTGCCATTATTTGCAATTACGAGCAAGTCAAGGTCCCTACTCCTGAATTAAGCCTCAATAACTCAACCCTCATACCCTCATGATTGAAACCTATCTTTGAAAACACTTATGATAATTTTGATTTAGAAGCATTACGCGCTAGTAAATTGATGGAGATGCCTTCTGGAATTACACCTCCTTTTCCCAATCCTTGAATGTGCAGCTTACATCTTCGCAGTCACAAGGACAACGCTTAACTACTATGGCATTAAACAGGTGGCTGTTATGGAAGAAAGTGAAAGATCCTGATAAGTATGAGGCCATGGAAGTTTCCTCAGCACCATGTCCCCACACACCCTATAGATATTGATACTTTTAACATAATAACTAGTCTATATAACCCATATTTTCATCTTCATCGACCTTTACACTAGTTTTACATCCTTGAGCCCATTTCAAACTCAGGCTATGATCAAGAGAAATGTTAAGCCAAGAGGGCCTTACTCAAGACTTTATTAAAGTAGCTTCCCCATTTTAACACTCCATAAGAAGGGAACCCTTGGGATTACATTAACAACACCCACCAGAGTTTTGTCAGCCTAAGGAATGCGGTAGTTTAAGCTCCCAAAACAATATTATTTGATCTAAAGAAAAAAATAGATGTTCAAAGATGCCAGCAATTCATCTATTAGGGCATTTTCCTTACAGTTAAGAGGAAATAAGTACCTATCTGTTTGATTCTCTCTCTAAGAAAATTTTCTTTAACGTAATACAACTACTTTAAATGTGAGAAAGATGAACTAGTGGTGTTGTTCGTCCTTTAGAAATTATGGTCATATTTTTGGACCAGCGAATCACTTTATTTACTGACAACATGGCGGTGAGCTTTCTTATGAACAACCCTATTCCTAATAGACTCCAAGTGCGCCGGCGGCATGAGCTAATGTAGTATGACTTAATTTGTGCACCTTCCTGGATAGCTCAATGTGGTTGCAGATTGGCTATCACAAATACACAACAACTTAGCGAGGCCAGCAATCTTCCATATGGGGAGATCAATTTTGAGATGGAGCTCCTACAGATATAGAACTACCTGAAAAATCTTTAAGAACAAATTAATATCCAGGATATACCTTCATTTGAAAAACGTTGATCAAAATTTCTAACCTTTGAGGCAACCTGTACATATGCGCCAAAAAATCAGTGGTTCAGGTAATCCAAAGAAATCAACACGCGCAGCAGATAGAAAGAGGCCCATGACAACACTGGACATTTTGGAGTACAAGCTACCTGGTTGAGACTTTTTGCTGTATACTGGTGGCCAAATGCTTACACTGAAGGCAGTAACTATGTAACCACATGGCATTACTGCCAAATCTTCACTAAGTCTCCAGGTGCCCATAAACTCCTGAACCCTATAGTGACACCTGAACTATTTGAGTTTGGGGCCTTGACTTTATGGGACCTTAAAGAGTAAAACTGATGGATTAGAGTATATCTTAGTAGCCACCAAATAATTCAGCCGCTGGCCTGTTGCCAAAGGAGGTCACTCAAGATGATGCAGCCACTACATCCCAGCTCCTATATGAACAAAAGTTACCATCTATGGACTGCCATGCATTACCTGAATGAGTGGGTATCACATTCCAATAAAAAGCTAATTGAGGGAATAATAGATCAAGTATGCACCCAGCACTCCACAATAACAGCGTACAACCATTAGTGTAATGGCTTGAACAAAAAGATGAACCATACGCTGATGCGCGCCCTAGAATGGAGTTTCACCAACATCTCTGATAGATGTACAAAACATTAACCAACTATCCACTGGGAATATTGAATTAGGATCCACAGTTCTACAAAGTATATGTCATACAAATAACAGTTCAGATTAAAATTCCAGCCCAATTCATTAGCTTAATAACTCAGAGGCCACCTTTTTCAACTCTCCATCTCAAATGTTCTGACAAGGAAAAACTGATATAGAGTCATTCCCACCAAAAGAAGGCCAACTATAACAACTTTCTTATAGCTCTCCAGGTCTTTATAATAGGTGATCTAGTACTTTTATATAGAATGAAAATTATAGAATCCCACTTCAAGATGAATCACCCGCACTTAATAGGCTATTTAGAGTTACCAAAGTACTTCACATGAAAACTACAACCTAGAGACTTTTAACGGCGTACCATATAAGTTAACTATCAACAGCAACTGTCTCAAACTATACCAGTATAAAAACAAATAGGGATTTAGAAACGGGTTAACAATTCCAATATTCAATGAATCAGTAATTCCGCCATTTGATAAATCTTCATTTTTTATTCTGAGTTCTGCTGATTCTCCTAGAACATTTGAGGCCCAGATATACCCCTAAAATAGTTAAAAAAGAGCCCCTCATTAGTATCATAATAAAATATCAGATAGTGTCAAGTTTCTTTGACGTTTAGTTTAATCAAGTATGCTTAGAATTTTTTCCATGGGCGTTTACCTCCAGAAAACACCCAAGATGGCTGACAAGAATGCCAGATTGACAAACTAGAGAGCCCCAATAATTATGCTACAATGATAATCACCTGTTTTTGAATCCAGAAGAATCTGCTAGTTCTTTTTACAACGTCTTAGCACCATGAAACAGTTTGGATCTTTTTATCCCATATTTAATTATAGTTAAAGTTTTGCATTTTTTATAGATTTTGTCCAATAAGGCAATTGAAATCTTTCCTAATCTGGAAGTTTAACACTATGACGTCAATACATAAAAGGTTAGTGTACCATACAGACTATTGATGTGTGGGACCAACTGGAGGTGTGTGACACAGCAGGTATCCCTAATGCCAAGTTTGGCAACTTACAAAACAATAATTTAACGCTTATAGGCTCAAACCAAAAAATAGAGCTGTCAATCTTATAAAAGCAACTAAATAACCATTGGCCACTAAGTAAAACCATTTTTTTTATAAAATCAAATAAATACAACCCGTCGCTCATATAAAACCATTGAACTAATCAAAATAGCTGAAAAACACTGAACTTATAACCAAAAAAAACAAAAAGACGCAGACTCAAAAAATTTATCAATCAAGTTAATTATAAATCTATAAAAATATATTAAAATCAAATTCTGACAATTATTATAGTGATGAATCAGTCATGATTATTCTCAATATATATTTTAAGATAAACACTAAAGTCTTTTAATCATACAACTACTTATAAATAGTTATTAATATAAATTAAGTTTTCTTCTTATTAACGTAATGAAGATATTTTAGACATTATATGGTTAATACTTTTTTTATCCATTAGCATCACTTTTCTTATCATTCAAATGTGACCTGATAATAGATTTAGCAGAAGTAATATATTAGTTCACACCTACAGCGCTTATAAGAGAAGTAACTTTAAATTTCCACTTCTCCAGTTACAAAATGGGAATGCCACATGATAGAGCTTAGCTTATAGAGCCAATGGTCCACAGTTAATAGTATATTTTTTTGTACAAACTAGTCTGCCATATGGTTACCTCACCTAGAGGGGTGCATCTGCCAACAATTGTTGTGTTTGTGTCAGCAATGAGGCCTGAGTACACTATAATGAATTAGCCACCAACCCTGTAATTGACATGATGTAATTTTTTCAATTTAAATTTAGGTGTCCAGGACAAACTAATGGCTTCTCAGACGCATCTGAGACAGGTAGCTGTAGCTCAGGTGGAATCTGAGTTTCCTGAAACTTAGAAAGTACTCAGCAAAGCCAAAATGTCAGCAAGAAAGGTCCCCAAAATATTTTACTCACTCCAGCTTCCCTAGTATTGGGTGACCGCTACCATCAGGTACTGTGGAAAACCATCTATTAAGGGGATGACCCCACCAATTCTCGCCCCAAGAAAGGAATTGTTCAGCCTGAACTTACAAAAGTGAGTCCGGTTTGATCAGAATCAAATGAATCTTGCAAAAGTTTTTGGTAATTTTTCTTGATTATCAATCCCCTCATATGATTAAACTATATTAGTTTATAATCCTAATATGGTTACAGTTGCTTTGGGATTTAAATTGCATATTTCAGAACACAAAAACATTTTCTGGGAATTTTAAATATCAGCAAACAACCCCAAATCTGAAGAAGCAACACAAGAGGTTGCGACGCCATAACCTTTAACGTCCCTATGAAGTATATGCCAATTAAGAAGGAAATGCTTGCCCATAGAGGCATTTCTGCCCATGAGGTAACGCAATGAGAAACTCTGCAGTTCCCTTGTACTATGGCAACCCAGTGGATTGTGAAATACTTAACCCCTATGACAGCAGCCACATGGCACAAGAGCAAGCTCTCCACTGGTGCAGCGAAGCAGTGGCTTGACACACAAATCCTATTTGATTTGGCAATATTTTTAAATTCGCGCATCTGCACTGAGCAAGCCCTCAAGCGGATAAAGCTGCCAGTTGACCAACAAATGGTGGAGGCAGCAGTTTGCGAGGAACTTAAACTCGTTATTGCCATATCATGGCTGGATGTAGGTATTGACCTCCATGACGCTTTGGAGTTTAATTAAGCTATAATCCCAACCAAAATGGTGCACTCTATCAAGAGCTTGCATCTTATGCTTATGGAACGTAATGCTTAAGTCAAAAATTTTACAATGCGGCAATCACGCTTGATTGGGCGTTCCATACTATTGATGCTGATGTTGCCCTTGAGTGATATCCCACATTTTTACCTAACAAGGCGCTGCTGTGTATCACAGCTGGTTTCAAGGCTACCAAAGCCTTTTACTGGTTGTACACGCAGTTATCTCCTGCAATGGCATCTGACTTTCTTAAAGCTGGTTAGATAAAGGAAAAGGAAGTTGAATGGGGGCCCTTCAGGGAATGATCACCAGAAGTCACTACTAACTGGAGCGCTAATGGCTTTACACCTTCCAAAATGAGGTACTGGATCTGAGCAGATAGCAGTATCAACAATGTCTGGGACTGGGCTAAATTGTGTGCTATTAAAAACCATCCACAAGCACTTCTATGGATGATCCTTCTTGCTGCCTAAATGGATGCTCTGGAGAGACCACGCCCCCTTGGCTGCAGAAGCAGACTGAGATGCAATGGGGTTCAACCTCAAAACTTCCCACGCTTGGATCAAGAATGAGATCACACCTCAAGCAGCACCAATGTGAAGGCTTATGACTCCTGAACTCAGTTGGGCTTGTTTCCAAACGGACATTCAGGTTGAAATTATTTGGGACTAAAATAGTCATTCCCTGAGCCCTCTCTTAACACCCCTTATGTCGCAGAATGTTTTACTCCTCCCAAGCCTTCCAATAGAGCAGAGAATATATTCCAGAGGATTGAAACACCTGTTCACCAACATTGGGTGGAAAGGTGTCACCGTGATAGACTGGTATCAGTGGTATGCCACCACGCTTGAGGTGCTCCTTCACTACTTGCACTTGGCGTGCAGCTCTGAGGCCTTGTTTGGCTAGTATTGGTTTGCTTCTCTCCTTCCAATGCATTAAGCTGACAAGCTCATGAAATTGCACTGCTATGTCCTGCACTATCCATAAGCAGGACATTCACATTCTCCAGGTTCAGGCTTTATTAAGTTGCAGATCCAGTCTTGTCAATTGAATCAGTTGATATTAAGAGAAACCCCTGTGGACGCCTCAACACCTGTACCACTAAAAAAGCCATACTGAATTACAACTTCTTCCTCATGAAAAGGATTCGTGGAGTGGTGCTGGAAGTCATATCAACTTTAGTTGGTCTTTTATAGGGGTGGGTTTTCTGACCACTAGGCACCCAAATACTATCTTAAGGATGCAATCCGCATCCACCTCCAACTGGTTAGGGATGAGGAGTGGTCAGATCGGATAGTTTATTTACCAAGAGCTAGACAGCGTACTGTCTGGCAGCAATTATGGCCATCACTGGGTCTGAAATGTGGGTATATTAATATCTCATTCATTAGCAAACTTGATCATAAGAACCTGATGGAGATGGGAATAAGATAAAGGGTATCTATCTGCGCACCAAACTGACCCGCTATACTAACCAGACAGTAAAATTGGTGACATTCTGTAACTTTACAATGGACTGTGACTGCAAATGAGTTCACAAAACAATTTGTACTGGGCTATCATACTATGTTTAGTACACAATATTTTGTCAAGCTGGCGGTGGATTCTTTCTAAGTGTCTTCACCATCATACCGTGTAAGCTTTGTACAAGCCTGCACCATGGATAAAATAATCAAATTGTTCTTTCACAGTTTATCTGTATTACAGGACTCCAATGGGTGATCTACATTGAACAAGATGACGTCAAGAAGTTCTGCCACTTTTGTTACCAGACGGGACACACAATAAACAGTGACATTACAAGGAAAGCTGATTGCTCTGTGACTATGAGTATAATCCTGTCAGTGGGATCACAAATGCAGATTCCAAAGGCTTCCTCCACCCTAAAGCTAAGAAATAGCTTCCACGCAACCTATTGGGGTTGCAGATATGAAGCTCCAGCTTCAGGAGCTGGACGCTGACCATAAAGAGGGGTGGGTATGTGAAAAAGCAAAGCGCTCTCTGAGTTTAATGATAAGCTTTCCATAAATTCTAACCAAGAGTAATATAAGATAGACAAGGAGCCTATCCCTGAGTTTACTCAATCCAATCCCACCCAGGCGGAGTGGACCAAGAAGAAGAGGTAAGTTGGCAAAAGGCTTGGCCAAAAAGTCCCTGAAGAATCATAAGGAATAGGGCAGCGAGAAATTGGCTCCAACCACTGAGCAACTATCCACTGGTAAATCAAATCAAGTGGTTGGCTATAAGACGGGCAGAAAATCCCATCCCACTTGTACAAACCTAAATATAAGGATCATTAAGCAACTGCTTCCAATCCTAAAGGTCAGTCAGTGCCCACTGCCAATTCTGCCACTCTCCCATCCTCTCCAAAGCAACAGCCCCACTATCAAATTTCGTGGTACTTTGCAAAAATAATGTTTAACATAAAAACGACTAAGGCTGTACTGTTACAGATGTCACAATAGTTCCCAATAAATTATCATGGAAGAAGTTGACTCATACCAAAAATTAATAAAAGTAATTTCAAGATCCTTAATTTCTTATTCTATCAATATTTATAGGTTTGGTTGATACATGAAGTTGAGGTTCTTCCTAGGTATCTCTTGACTAGGATCTTTCACTTTTGGTGATGCAAACCCCAGATTTACAGGTTCAACCAGCTGGAATTGTCATAAGTGAAGCTTTTTTATTAGCATAATATTGCTAGACATAGGATTAGAGGAAAAAGGAGCTTCAAGAATGATTTCATCATCATTGGTTGGTAAATTTGTACATTGATGAAGATAGCTGTACTTTTGTCAAATTTTGACTGTGACGTTGCCAATTTAAGCTGTTTGTCATAATGAACTCTGACAGTGCCCTTCAAATTCCTGTTGTAAAGGACATAAGGTCGTAGAAACCTACTATGCACACAATTATAACAGTACCTTGGGTAATGTCTGCAATGGGATATCCAGATACAATTTTATAGATAACTTTGTAGGGTTCAGATCAAGAAACTCTGAGCTTATAAGATTGACTCCTGCTCAGCTATGGTAAAAGAGAGCTATATTTTTTACTTGATAAACAGAAGAGCTGGACGGCGTGAATTAAGTTATCTGTTTTACGCAAAGTTGTTTAGATAATTTTTTCAGTGGTAATTTATTGCAATAAAATATTTTAATCAGCAACATTTCTCATCAAAAGGCTGGAATTTCAGAAACTAAACTTTCTAATAAATTCTGTTAGTACTCGGTAATCTTGGTTCTCATATATATAAGTCCTGAAATAGAGACATCTTAATTATGAGATGATAGATAATCTTAAAAGCTATTATAGCAGCTGGTATGTAGAAATTCCATAACATTAGATCTGTGGCATCATTTTCTCAAGATAGATACTAGAATAACATTAGCTCACTCCACAGATCCATTAGTGGAGGGATTATATGGAGCTGCAAAAGTCTGCTTGGTGTTGAAGAGCGAGGTTAGTTCTGAATTACCTGAGCAGTGAAATTTAACCCATTACCAGAAAGGAGGATCTGTGGAAATAATGTTGAGCAAATACTGAACAGAATAAAAATAAAGCTGTGGCTTTGGCTGTCGCTGATGGTACCAATATAGCATCTATCCATTTTGTTAGATGATCAATAGAGAATGAAATATATAGATGCCCATGTAACCTTGTAGGTAATGGGGCCACTACCTTACACTAACATCATTAAATGGTCCTGATGGTGCTACCATTTGATGTTGATATTAAAGACTGACTTGACTTGGTCTCACAAATTAAGCAGGCGTCTATTATCTATTGTTTCGTTTCTAACATACAATCTCAATTATACGTTTGTGCAGACACTCAAAATTCTTCTTTATCCTCCATGACCAACAGTAGTATGACCTTTTAGGATAACATCTTTCTGAGACAAAGGTCAAATACAAGAGAAACCTTTTTATTAATAGGATTGCATAGCATTCCTTCTTGAATTTGCATATTTGTAGTCATTTTTCATAAATCTTTTGAACCTGAGTTCATTTCTAACTGCTATAACTTAGGTCAACCAGTTTAAATCATAGATCTGATCCTCCTCAGGAGTCACAACTGCTAAAACTGGCATTCTAGATAAACCATCTGCATTTTGATGAACACCAGATGATACTGAATGGTAAAATCATCACTTTGAAGCCTTAGTGACCTCTGAGCCAGTCGCCCATCAGGGTCTTTAAGTTGTTGAAACCATCTCAATATAGCATAATCCATATAGCTGTGAAAGTATCTCATAGAGGTAAAGTCAGAAGTGTTTTTATCTCTAAGAGCACGGCTAGACATCCCACATAGTAAAGCTATTTTTCCTCTCAGCTTTGGACAAAGTCTTACTAAAGTAAGCAACATAATGATTTACCATATTATCGTCATGCTGCTCAAGAATGGCACCAACTGGGACATCACTAGCATCTTAATATAATAAAAAATGTTTATTGTTTGGATGCATTATAACTAACTGAGTGACTAAAGCTCTTGTATGAAATTAAAAGCCTGTTCTTGTTCTGCTCCTCATACTGATGGCGATTCTTTTTTACAATATATAAAAAAGGCTCAGCTAAACCCGCAGATAGGGGTATAAACATAAAATAATAACTCACCATCCCAAGGAAAACTTGCACATCCCATAGGCTTGTTGGTGATGACATCTTTTTAATAGCACTGATTTTATCTGGTATAAGTTGAATACCTTCATTCAAAAGTTTGTCATAGGAACACCATCTTTTTATTTTATTTATTGCGGGGAAGGCCAACCATGAGATGGACACTTCTGAATATGACTCAGAAGAGACAAAACTTAGTACCAGGAAGGCACCCCAGAGAAGCGATGCTATCTCTTATTGCCAGTGGGAACGCCACTTATGGGGAGGGGAGGGAACGTGTGGAAGGGCCGTAGCCACAACTGAACACGTGTGGAGGAAGGGGTCTGAGTTGATGAACCAGACTGGGAACCAGGAGGAGACCAGCTGTCAGCGATGCAGTGGGAGGTATCCAAACATCCACGCTTGAAAGTGGTCCACCAAATGAGACCGGAATCTGTGGACTGCTTCTGGGAGGGTGGGGGTGGAGCCTGCGATGGCATCTAAGACAATCATGTGGATGGTCCGCATGGCAATTGCAACCACCAAAGCACGGAGGGAGGGCGGAAGAGAGGAGGCCATTGATAGGGCAAACATATCTCTTGACAGACTGAAGGGATGCGTTTGATCCTGGCCCAGCAGACGTTGAACTTCGCGCCATATCACTTTAGATGTAGGGCACTTCTCCAGGCGGTGGAACAGCGTTCCATACTGCCACACATGACACAGGATGAGTGTAAAGCGTTAGAGCGCTCAGCTGTACGATACACCCACCTCAGGCAGCGCACACACATGGGAGCAGACTTGAGGCTGCAACAGAGGATGGTGTACGTATTTCCAGATAGTTTTTTGGGTCTCAATGGAGTAAGGGATGTCCATCATGTCCAGGTAGTCCACCCTGGATAGGACATGGGGCCGAATGGGGATCACGCCCTCATGGATGGGTAGCCCCTGTACCTCTTGTGTGAACTGAGGAGAGGGGCGGCCTCTTTTGGTTGTATGTCCACTAATACAAATTCTCCACTCAGTGCTCCGCATGGAGAGTAGGATTCGTTTGTAGTGGGTTTTAGTCCCGTGAGGACCTGTGGCCGATGTGTGTAATGTGAGGTATTTCATCAGGGAGTGGGGGTTCAATGGATTGTTGAGGCCCAAGGCTGAGAGAAGTTGGAGCAGGCTGCGCAGGACCAGTGTTTGGAGGGGAGTGTAGGGGCGGTGACAGCCGCAATCCAGGTGCCCAGGATCTTGGCAGCATGGGCTTTGAAGTCAAGCAGGCCCATGCCACCGTGATGATGAGGGCTAAACATGACCTCTAGCTGTACTGGTGGAGGGCGGCCTGACCAAAGCCATCCTTGCAGCAAGGCATACAAAGATTTGAAGAAGCATGGGGAGAAGGGGATGGCGTGGGCTCCAAACCAGCTTTGGAGAGGAGCATAGAGTTGGCTAAAACAACCCTGCCAGTAAGGGAAGTAGGGTGGGCTCTGAGGGAGGCGATGTGCTTCGTCACGTTGTCCAGAATACGGCACTCCATTACTGCTGACGCGTATCCGCCTGCCTCCATCCACACGCCCAGATGGCGTACCAGTCCTATGGTAGGACGTGGCACAAAGGGGAGCACCAGTGGGGCGGTGTGTGTTGAGTTAGTAGGGCGAGGACGTGGGCGAGCAGATGGGCCGGGTTGGGAACTAATTGCTGGGGTCAACAGTTCTGAAACTGACCAAGGAGGATGATTTCGGTTTTGGAAGCGTTCAGTGCCGCGTTGCTTACCTGGGAATACTCCTGGATGAGAGCTTCAAGCGCGCGTGCATCTTGATTATTAGACACCCCAACCACACAGTCATCTGCAAATGCCATTATCTTGACTGGGGCTTGGCCTGGCACATGGACCCCAGTGAGTTGGCATTCACTTTTCGCAGTAGTGGGTCAAGGCTGAAGTTGTATAAGAGTGGGCTGATGGGGTCCCCTTGTCGCAAGCCCCTTTGGGGGCGGACTACTTCCGTTAGGAAGCCAGGGCCACGTACTGCCATTGTTGCAGATTCTGTGAGCAGCATCACCCAGTTGATGAAGCGAGGGGGTAGTTGGAATTGATGAAGGCAGGCCCTGAGGTATTCCCAGTTTACTCTATCAAAGGCCTTTTGTTGGTCCAAGAATACAAGTGCCCCAGAGGCTGTGGATTGACATACATTAGCCACAGAGTGCACGTTATCCCAAATCGACTTCTGGGTATGAAACTGAATTGTTCTGGGGAGATGGTGGCAGATGCTACAGTCCCTAAACGGTTAGCCATGATTTTTGTTAAAATTTTAGTGTCTGTGTTTGTTAGAGAAATGGGGCGCCAGTTGGCTAACTCTAACTTATCCCCTTTCTTGAAGAGTGTGATGGTAAAGGCCTCATATCCCCCTGGAAGGTGCGTTTCCAACAGGCTTTGGTTAAGAGAGGTGAGCAACAATGGGGATATATATCTGAAATACTTTTTGTAGAACTCATATGGAATGCCATCTGGGCCTGGGCATTTTCAGTTTGGCACACCACGAATGGCTATCCATAATTCAGTCAGAGTAATCAAATTCATCATTTCTGGGTATCAGAAAATGGTGCAGATGTGGGCTTGGTCAAGAAATTCTGCCACTTCAGCTGGCTGAATTGGATCAGATCAGTACACTCGGAGTAATACTTTTTATGTTTTGATTGCCACTTCAGCTGGCATATCCACAATGGAATGATCCGATCTTTGCACCTGTGTGCAGGCCACGCTCTGGCATGGTGCAAAATTTTTTCAAAGAAATGTGTGGTGCACTTGTCACCTTTTGTGATGCGTGTGGCCCTGTACTGAACACAAACCTGATGTTTGTGTTGCCTTTTGAGTGCATTGAGGTGGGTGGCTGCCACCGCCCATTTCCGGCCCCATGCAGAGCTGTATCCTGTAGCTGGGATGTTGGACTCCAGGTGTGCCAACTCTGCCAAAGTGTGCGAAATGACTGCCGATGTGGCTCGTGAGTGTCTGGAGGAGAGATGGTGAGAGTGGCAGATGGTGTCATCTTTGAAAGTTGCCCATGTGGAAATGGGGTCCACACAAAATGGTGCAACAAACTTTTTGCCAAAATTTGCCGCTTCCACCCACATGGAAAATCCTGGCAATGTGAGCTCAGAGGGGCGGATTTTGCACCAATGTGGGGCCTTAGCAGCTCTGACAGGTAGGTGGTAGGTTAGCAAGACCAGTTGATGGTCAGAGAATTCCATTTTTGTTGTTTTGAAGTGGGAGATGTGGGGTTGGAATTTTGCTGAGCGTTAGGATAAGGTCAATGCGGGTCATGGACCTTAATTGGCTATTGTGGATGTGGGGACGCGTCATGTTTTCAAGCAGCGGGGCATGTCATGGCAGCACATCCATTAACCCAAGGGTGGCCTTTAGAACTCGCAGTTCTACGTGACCCTGGGGGGCGTGGGGTGAGGAAGGCCACCGGTCCGTTGGTGTGTTTAGCCAACAGTTCATGTTCCTGACTAGGAAAGAGTCTGGGGGTAACGGAGGGATTTGACCAACGAGAAAAATTCCTGACACTCGCGTGCACCATTTGGGGCATAGATGTTGACAATTGCATGTGCTACATCAGCCCACGAGAAAGTGACAACAAGCACTCGGCCATTTAGAAATGTTTCTGAGGATAAAAATTTAAAAAAATTATTTCTCTGAATTAGCACCCCACAGTGCTTCAACCAAAAGGATAGGGATGGGAGGAGCATCATTTTCCAAGCTTCCTTGGAACCTCATGGACAGTAGGACTCCTGGATGGCCAGGATATCCACGGGTAAATTGTGCTGTAAAAAGCTCAGTTTCTTAGCCTGGGATGGGGAGGCCTTGAGTCCAGCAATATTCAACATCCCTAAAGTGAAGGTTTCACCCATTGCACCTTAGGTGTGAGGGGGTGGGCACCTGGGCCCACCAGCCTCCTCTTGATCCCCATGGGCCTTCACAGCAGTGCAGGTGTTAGCAGCAACACTATTGGGGTTTTTGTTAATTTTTGCAGAAAGAGTTGCATTGGCTTTAGCCTTTGCTTTTTGTTTTCCCAATGTCGGACGAATTTTTTGTGGTGCAGATGAGTTTGGTGCACCATTGAGCAGGTCAAAAAAAATTTTCATTTGGGATGGGTCCCAAGTCAGTTTTGACTGGAGATTAGGTGCAACGATTGGGTGAGATCAAATCCCCCATCAGATCCTCAGATTAAGTGGCCCACTCAGCATGGGCTTCCCAATCTGATTGGTTGATAGATTCCTGAGTTGCTTCCGCCACGAAGGTTTCCATGTCCTCCTGGCGTTGTGAGTGTGAGATAGCAGTGGTGGATTTTGGCTGCTTCCTTGGCTGTGGCCCTGTGGGCCTGCTTGGCCTTCTTCTGCTCTTGTGGGGAGATAGGCTTTACCAGTAGGTAGCAGCCTTGTGCTCCCCATGGGAAAGCCTCTTTGGTGCTTGCGGTTGGTTTGTAGTGCGCCTCTCCGCTGGCCATGGCCACTGAGGGGTGCTCTTGGAATGTGACACCCTCCTTGGTGGGGCATGCATGCGCCTTATGGCTGAACGCATCACAGTGGGTGCAAATGGGGGGCGCGCTGTCCATGGTCACCCGGAATGGGTGAGTGGTATGCCCTGTGATATCAATAAAAGTGGAGTGTGGGATCTAGGTAAGGTCCTTCACGATCTCCTCAGTTGGGGTCAGGACTGCGATGGCTTTGCCAGTGCACAGGTGTGGCATCAACGTGAAGTGTTGCATTTTGAAAGATTGTATTTTGCCATATATGGCGAGACCATCTTTCAGGTGTTGTTCCAAAATGTCACATTTTACTGTAGTAGGCAAAAAGTCAAACGTGAGGAAAATTTGGTTTGATTTTGTCCAACTGGTGCATTTGGTTTCGATGACCTGAGGCCCTTTGAGGAGGTCAACCACTATGCGCACTGCTGCAGCCTCATCTGCTGCCTCTTTGCTTTTGAATCCTAGTTCCAGCCAACCGCATGACATGGAGTGAGGTGCGACGTACACCGCGGTTGGGAAAATTGTGTGCACATCTTCACAAAATTTTTCCCATAAGGCCATTTGTTGGATGTCCAGAAACATGCAGACTCCAAATTCCACCGATGAAAGTGGCTGGGAGTGTGGCGTGTTGATGTACTGGTTGCATCGTGCTTGCCATGTGAGTATCTCCAGGGAAATAGTGACCACCAGTTTTTTAAAATTTTTGTCTATTTCACCAGTTTCTCCGGGGCGTTTCTGAACGTTGGAGGCCGCGGGCCTTCCACCTGCTCCTCTTACCTTACTTGCCCAACTGCTCCCTGAGATGGGCGCAGACTAATCTCCTCTGTGAGATTATCAAACTATATTCAATCTTGAATTGAATATGTTGCAAAAGTGATTGCAACGAGAAAGAAAAGTTTTTTATAGTTCTAAATTATTCATTCATTATATATATAGTTTAAGAAGTAAACTATCAACAGCTTCCATTGGGCTATTCTTCTCAAGGATAATATTGCTGTGTGCAATAATTGGAAGACTTTTAGAGAATAGAGTAAAGATATGATGGGGATCTAGAGAAGAAAGAGACACAATTGGGAATACTGGCTGAGCATTGAGACAAAATATAAGAATTCATACTCAACTACAGATAATAGTCATCATACTAATATTGATTAATAATCCATTCAGTATACAACGCAGACAAAAAGCACAAGGAAAAAGAATCTGTGCAGTAAAAATGCTACTAGGGTTGTTGCTGATAAGAACACCTAAGAAAATTTTTACAAGTTGGTGCTCACTACAGGGGATAGCTGAGTTGAATAAATTATAAGAATGTCATACAAAGATGAGCTATGCAAACTGTGGACCAAGTTAGCCACTGTAAACCAGAATGCTCTAAACTCAGTGGACCATATGGAGTTTGCAGCCTTGGAAGAATGAGTCACCAAGGCGGAGGAAGGGATAGATGATGTTGAAAGCTTTGGGAACTAGTTAGTTGGGAAAGTAACTTCATTGAAGAAGAAAGAAAGTGACCTCTTTTGAGAGGTCTTGTACCTGAAAACAGAGCGAGAAGCAGATCACGTTTATTTTAGAAATTTTGGTGCAGATATAGAGCGATTAATCAAACAAGTGGAGGGACTTAAAGATCACAAATGTGTTTGTGAGCACAAGATGGAAATCAATGCAGAAGAAAGAAGTCCTCGCACAATACTTGAGAAGTCGAATACCCCACGGAACATGCTGACCACTTTTGCTGCCATTTTGGAGATGACGCCCAAAGTCACTCTCAAGTAAGCTGAGTGACTAAACTGAGAGAATCAACTAGAAATAACTCGGAAGAATTTAAGGCAATGCCAAACTTGCCAACGTTCCATTGGGATAACGCCCCAGCATTTTTCTTACTGTTTGACATGATCATGTTTGGCTATGGGGATCGTCAAAGGGCGTTGACGGTCATGAATTGCCTAGACACCAACTGTCAAAACTTAGTGTTACCTCACCTGGAGGGGGACAGCCGGCCATATGCTGAGGCAAAAGCAGAAATAATGAAAGAGTTTAGGAGTCTGATGCACAAGTTGAAGCGCAAACAGGAATTTATGGGAATCCTCTTCCATAAAGATGAGTATCTATCTATCTAGCTTTGTGGATTGTTTTTACCAGTAGTCACAGATCCTGGTTGGAGCAAAAGTATTGGATAACTTTGATGCCAGAATCGCCTTGCAAGTGGCCCTTCAGCCCTATCACGATTTGCATTGCATGTTGTCTTCCATGTTTGTGATAGAAATAACTACCTTGCAAATGGTAGATAAAGAGAGAATTTTGGGAGTGACATTTGATGCCCCAAATAGAAGCTTAAAATCTAATCCAGTATGCAATCTGGGCCCCACAAAGGTAAACAAAGGATTAAAGAGATGACCAATCAAACTGTGCTGGGAGATAAGCCCAAAGAATTCAGACAGCTGAATAAGAAGGTAAAGTCTGCTAACAATGTGGCGGGAAAGGACATTTCGCCATGCACTGTAAGAAGCCAAAGTATTAGATCAACATTGTCCAGGCGAAAGAGTCAGCAGCCATCAAGGAATTGGGAAAAGGGCCCGTGGCCTAGACGGGGAACAGTATAGAGCTGCGGAGAAGCCTGTTCCTCCTGACATTATGACCAAAGAAATTGATTCAGCAATCTGTTCATAGATGAAGAGCAGGATCATCTGTATCAAGTGGTCAATTTGGATGTAAATGCCGTGACCAGAGCCGGGGCAAAGGGAATTGACCCCAAGATAATTAAGGAAGTTGCCCAGCTGTACGCCCAACAACTGGCGGATAAGATTCAAACTGCAGAGAATCCTGATTAATTATCTGAAGTCTGTTTAGATGAGGCCAATTTATCAATCCCCCTCAGCGCAATAAAGGAATCATTTCCTGATTTATTGGCGCAAATTATTAACACCCTAGATTTAGCTAATAACGCCGCTATTCAATCAGTAAACACTATATTGCAATACTCCAAGTGTACATATATAGACATACATTTGAATTGAGTGCATTTGAGGTTGATTGTCAACAGCGGAGCCCCATCAATACTTTCTCATCCAAGCTGGTAAAGAGGATGAAGATCTCGCCAGACTTGGAACATAAGAAGGAATATGGGACAGCTGGGCCAAACACCACTGTCTTCTGTGAATCGTATAGTGCGTTGGCATTACAATTCAGGTCATTAGTGGTATCTGTACCAGGAATAGTTTTGCCAACCAAGACTATGTTATTCTAATTGGAATGGAGTTTCTATAAATATAGAGTTAAATGTAACTTTGAGGATAATATGTTGACCATATTAGGTCAGATGATATCAATGGTATATCAGAAGGATGGTGAAGCTCCACTAAGTTGAAGAAACAACTTCATCAATCTAATATACAATGACAGCATTGTCCCGATTTGGTACCAATTAGTTGGTAGAAAGTGATGCGAAATGCCAGCGAAAATCCTAGAGAACTGGGGAATTCTACTGAGGATCAAGAATGAGAGGACCATACCGCCATGATCTCAAATGATAGTCAATACAGGGTTGACATTGGAGATACCTGAGCTGTTGTATGGGGAGGTCAGAAGCCCCTGGAAGAAGTCCATAGTGGAATCTTGGGTGGCTCCTGGGATAATAATGCTGGGCCAAGGAGAAATTCGAGTTCTCCTGGTGAATTAAATAAAAAACTGATGAAGATCAAAAAGATTCAGATCATCACATTTGTTCATCTGATCCTGACAGCTGAATTGAAAAGATTCCACAATTTTGGGACTCTCAATGAGATGGGATTACCAGCTAGGGTAACTGAAAGTATCAACCTATTGGTTGATTGAGAGAAGTTCACTGATCTATCAGAAGGCCAGCAAGAGGAGGTGCTCAAACTATTTAAAAAGTATTGGGAAGTGTTCACTCAGGATGACCACGATTTGGGATGCACAAAAAGATGTGATCTACAAGGTTGACACCGGGGAAAATTTTCCAATCAGGATGAAACCAATCTGATGATTGAAAGCTGCAGAAGTGGTAGAGGAGGATAAAATCAGCAAACTAGTGAAGCATGAGCTTCTAGTTCCATTGTCAAGTCCCTGGGTAAGTCCAATTCTGATCATGAAGAAAAAGGATGGATCCAACTGGGTGTTGATCGACTACTGAAAGCTGAATAAAATTACAAAGACGGATATGTACCCCCTACTGAGGATCAACAATGCACTAGATCAATTGGGAGAAGTGAAGTATTTCTCAGCGATGGATCTGATCTTGGGATATTGGCAGATCAACTTGCCAAAAGAAGACCTGAAAAAATGTTCAATTATTACCGTGCAGGGGCTATACCAACCAACAAGGATGCCCCAAAGTCTATTTAATGCACCTGCAACATCTCTTAGGGCCATGGATGCGATATTAAGCGACCTGAAGTTGTCATGCGTCCTGGTATATCTGGATGATATAAATGTGTTCAGTAGAACGTTTACTGTTCACCTACACCACTTAGAAGAGGTTTTTAAGTGACTATCCACTACTAACCTTAAGATAAAGCCAAGGAAGTGCCACTTTGAAAAAAGAGTTGGAATATCTGGGATTCGTAATCAACTCTAGTGAATTGCAACCAAAAACCCAGAAGATAACAGCCATAGAATGGATGGCTGTACTGAAGAGTGTCCAAGACATCCAAGTGTTCCTTGGGATGGTTGATACTACAGAAGATTTATTCAGGACTTCGCCCGAATAGCTGAGCCATTATTCCATTTATTGAGGGATCTGAAAAATGGATTCATATGGAATGAAGAGTCCCAGGACTCCTTCAATGAGCTACGCTGAGAAATTAATAGATTCTCTGAATCTGAAATATCCAAAATTTTGATCGGGAATTTATTATTCAAACTGATGCTTTGTTGATGGCCATCAGCGCCATACTAAGCCAAGTAGACGAACTTGGGGATGAACATCCGTGGCATATGTGAGCTGGACATTCTCAGCCGCTGAGAGGAACTACACCATGACTGAGCATGAATGCCTTGCGGTCATTTGTGCATGTAAGCAGTTTTGGGTGTACATCCATGGAACACACTTTAAAGTGGTGACAGACCACTCTTCGCTGCATTGGCTGCACAATTTAAGAGAGCCAGAAGGATGACTGGCCCAATGGGCACTTAAGCTCCAGGCTTATGATTATGAGATTGTCCACCAAGTGGGGGCTTCTCACTAGAACGCGGATGGCTTATTGTGGTTACCAATGGTCCAGATGGTATACCAGCAGGCAGATGTGTTATTCCAGAGAATGGTCGATGGAAAGATTGAGGACAAGCCCCAAGAAACCCAAGGTGTGCTTTGGAAAGCAATAGAAAACACCAAGACCATGGATGGACAAGTATTTAAGATAATAAACAGGAAGCAGTTATTATTCCCAAAACCCTTGGAAAGAGCAGCAATAGTACAAGCAGCTCACAAGGTTGTTGGGCATGGAGGCCTGAGGAAAAAACTGCAATTTTCGCCAGTATTATTACTGGGAATCAATCAACTACAATGTCGCGGATTATCTAGATTGTTGCGTGGAGTGCCAGCAGCACAAACCACATAAGAATACAGCTGGATACTGACTGATTCGCCCTGGATTTGCCTGGCATACGGTATCTAAAGATGTGATGGTGCTGCTGACAATGAGCTCAAAGGGGAGTCAAGTACATTATAGTTGCCATTGACCATCTGACAAGATGGGTCAAGATAAAGGCCCTAACGAAAGTAGATGCTACCAATACTGCGAGGTTCATCCTGGATTAACTAGTATACTTACATGGATGTCCGCAAGTCCTGCTTAGCAATAATGGGACCAACTTCACATTTCATGTGATCCCAAGATTGAATTAGATAATGGGGATCAGAGGAGTCGTGTCAGTACTCTACCAGCTGGAGACAAACAGATTTGTAGAATGGGTGAATGGAACGCTAGCTATGATGCTGAGGAAGCTAGTTGCAGGAAGAACTTCCGTGTGGGGAATGTACCTGAGCTCGGTGATGTTTGCCTACAATATTAGTCATCATATGGTGACGGGAAAGATGCCATTTGAGTTGTTATATGGGAGAAAGGCTGCGTTTCCACCGATTTTTATATTTGGTGGTGGAACCTATGTCAGGGATGAGTACTGAGCAATATTTGAGCTGACTGATATAATCCTGATCAATATACAATCACAAGCATTTGATACAACTTTGAAGAAAATGATATGAGCGAAATCAACAACAATAAGAACTGACTGGCCTTAGCAGAATATCAAATAGGCGAAAGAGTACCTATTGCGATATGCATGGTTTTAGAAGAAGAAACAAACTAGATGCATTGTGGTTGGGTCCATTTGAAGTTATTGCCAAGATGGCGACTGATGCCCACTCCATCAAGAATCTCATGGGTGGATGAGTTGTGAATCAAGTCCATACTAAGTATCCAAAGCGATGTATCAATGAAAAAAATAAAAAAGTTCCTGAAGGACTGAAGGACTGATGCACTTAAGTTGGTCATGTCCTGATGATTAGGTCAAGACTGTTAAAGGACCTCTGAACCAATCTAGATGGTTAAGTTTGAAAAAAAGACCTCTGAGCCATAGAAAACTGGCAGGTTTAAGTACCCAGGACCCAGTTTTGGAGAAAAATATGGACCATTGAACTAAAACAAGGTCAAGTCCCATGGAAAGGAGAAGAATAAAGATAAAAAATAAAAAAAAATATTGGAAAAAAATAATATAAACTTCACGAGAAAAAACTGATATAATTTTATAATTTTTATTTTGATTAATTGTCCTCTATATGGGGATGATTCCACCTATGTCGCCTCTTGGGGGAGGGAGGATGGATCGCAGTAGGAATCAACAGCCCATTGAAATTGATGTGTGATTAGATGCTAGAGAGGACTAGGCCTACTTAAAACCATGTTCTTTGAGCAGATGCAGATTCCTGCAAGAAAGTGACTAGGGGAAGAGAAATTGAGATGTCAGATGAAGCCAATTGTGAAACCCAGGATCAGGGAGGGAAGCAACGGTATAAGAAGAGGCAATAAGCAAATAACCCCGAGTAATCATGATATGGTACTGGAGCTGGAAGATTAGTATTGAGTGCCTGACGATGTGCTTCATCAAGAACACCGGATATATGGGCTGGCAATGAACAAGGGATGTTTGATGGGGGTTGCCAAATCATTCCCCCTATCAGCGCCATCAGCGGAAGATACTGATGGGAAGTGCCAGCAAAAAGATAGTTGTGCAGGGAGCAAATGGCATCCTGCTAGTGATGACTATGGGCTTCTTGGAAGCTAAAGCTGAAGGAGTGGTGAAACCTGGGCAAGGCTGGAAGCTTCATGGACCAACTTCAAAGAACTTGGCCAGCAAAGCGAAGAGCATAAGTGGCGGTATCCCATTCCAGGATGTTATCAAGATCAGAGGGATTCAGAGCTAGGGACAAAGCCTCAGTGACTTGGGCCTGGAGTTCAGAGTAGGGGCTCAAAGGGAATACTGTTACCAATGGTGAGCTTGGTAGCCAGAACAGCGGGTTTGTAATATTGTCTGAGTTGGAAGAGGAACTCAGGAAGCAGGTCTGACCTAGCAAGAAATGAGTGATCAAGAGTGAATGACATAATCTCCAGAGCATCTATGACGATGGTCAGTGCAAAAGCGAAAGGAGATGAATCCAGGAGAGTTTTGAAATCCAACTCTGGAATCAACGGCAGAGGAAGAATCAGCCAAGAGTTGTTCACAATGATAGCAAGCCTAGTTTAGAGGGATTAAGTAAAATGTTTTCAGTAATTCGATGGAAGGACTAGCCGCTGGCGCCAGACTAGGCATATGAATCCTGGAAGGACATAGAAGAGGTTCCGCCCAGCATCCTGACTCATTTGCTGGAAGAGACAAAGGTCTTGATCAAACAAACTATTCAGAAGCTGCTGGTATCATGACTCGGAATTTGACATATGAGCTTGACAAGAGGGGGAATTCAGACTTATATGGAAGTTGACATTATGCACTCTAAAATCCATTAGGCTCCAATTTGAGAAAGTAATCTCAAAATGAATGGGATAAGCTCTCCAAGAGAAAAATTAGGAATGACTTGAGCCAAGAGGTAATGAGAGAAATAATAAGGGCAAATAAAAAAAGTGCTCTTAATTGAGCCACAGAACAAACATCGATGGCAAGAGTCTCCTATCTAGGATGAGGAGAAAATCAGGAAATCAAGAATTCTGGACCAAAAATCCTGAATATGACAGCAGGTCATATACCTTGTTGGGCCACCAGGGGGAATCATTGGCGGCACAATCATCTGAAGGCAGGGCTTCAAAGTTTAAAGCCTTGGACGAGATGTTCTCCATTAAAGTTAAGTAAAATAAAATAAGAGTTCTTATGAGAAGTATTTTATTTATAATAATCTAGCACTATTTATAGTGCTTCAAAATATAAGGATAGGAATAGGGATATTTAAGGGTAGTGTCATGGGACCTGTAGGAAAGTCCCAATACTAGGATATGTGGGAATAGATTAAAGAGTGGATAGAGATTATATAACAAATAGGAAATGTACATTTTCTCTGAATACAGCAGAATATGGGCAAAGCCCCATTTTCAGTATTCTAGTTGAATCCAACTCCATTCTCAAATTATTGGGCCATCTACAAATTATGCCCTTTGTATGATTATATCGATTTTCCCCCTGGACAAGGCTTTCACCTAATCCATGGAGAATCCCAACAACGCCCTCCCCAAGCCTTGTCCTAGGGGAGTAAATTGTGACCAGAGGGTTAAGGTAGATGGGTGACTCAAGTTCGGTGGTGTACGGAGCCTCATGCATAATGCAGACCAGGTTGGTGATGCTGGCAGTGTATAACAAGGCCACCCCAATATCGTCCATGGTAAAATTATAGACAACTGGGGCGCTATGGATTGAGGTGATGCTAGGATCTTGCCAGTTGAATTCTTTGCCCCAATGGTTGAGCGCGGCATGTTCTTGGAGGTAAGCCTTAGTGGTAATGCCTTCAGATCACTCTTTGAAGGTGGGTTAAAATTCTTTAATCTGTGATCCGCTGCTAGCCATGGTATATAGTCTTTTGATGGGGCTGGCTTTGAGTGGCTTTCTGGTTCTGAAAGAATTCGCCTTGAGTTTGGATAACTCCAGCCTAAGCTGTGAGTTTTCAGTTTTGAGCGTTTTGATCTGGTTGGTTTTGTCCCAGATTTCCAACAGCAGGCCAACCAGCAGCCCCTGTTCCTGGGCAACTTCCAATGGAGAGGCATTCAACTCCTCCTCTAACTGCATTAACATTTTACACATCTCATGTGCCATCATGGCCAATTGGATCTCAGCCTCTTCATGCTTTCACTGTGACTTATTTGTCATCTGAACCTGGCATCTCTCTATCACTGTATCCACCAATAGGTCTAGGTAACGTTCAAAGGGAATGCTGTCATCAGTGAGCTGAGTAGTCAAGCGACCGCCCAAGCTTAGAAGCTGACTGAACAACTTTAGGATGCTGCTCCTTGAAGGTTCTGATGGGGAGGCCTCTTCCTGTGACACTGAACCACCATCTTGGGATTAGGGCGAGCAGATTCCACTTGCAATCAAAAGTGACTAATGCAACAAAGTTGGTGAGGGAAACGCAAAGTGGGCCAAAAGGTCAGCATTAGTAATGGAAGGGAAGTCAGCCAGCTTTTTTGAGCTTTGATTCTTAAGGACTCTCGTTTTCATTGGGATTGGCACTATCCCAATTGGAGAGTCAAACCGGGTAATCTAGAATTTTTATTTTAGTAATATCTGGTCTAATCTTTGGAGGGGAGCCATCAAAGTTGGAAAGCAGTAGCATTTCCAAAAAGGAGTCATTTAGATTCGCTTTTTTGTGACTCTCATTGTTGCTGGTATCAGCGCTATACAAATCTGAGGGCTGAACCAGGTAATCCAGAATTTTCGCTTTAGTAATTTGTGGCCCAATTTTGGGAGGGGCGCCAACAAAGTCGGGAAGCAATAGGATTATTGGAAAGGGGTTATAGAGCTTCACTTTTTCATGACCTGCGTTTTCATAGGGATCAGCATTAAGCTTAGTAATATCTGGTCCAATTTGGGAGGGGCTCCATCAAAGTCAGAAAGCGGTAGCATTGCAGGAAAAGAGTCATCAAGCTTATTCCCAATGATGCAAAGGTAAGTCCCAGGTATTTTGCCTGGAATTAGAATCACATTGATGCACTGATTGCTTTTGGGGCTTCCCAAAAATTCCTGCAGCTTGCTGCCTTCATCAAATACTGAAGCCAATTCTTGACTTGTTGACCCAATTTGAATGGTCCAATTGCTCAGATGATGCTCGTCCAAATTGATGTTCAGCACTTTTAACTCTGAACACTCAATAAAGTTTGTTCTGATTTCTTTCACTAAATCAGACTGGAAAATGACGTCATTGTGGAGAATTGGGTATTGGTCGCCTAAATAAATATTATTGTTAGTATTAAAATTATTTTTTGTTAAATTCTGAGTATTCCAATTTGTTTGATCTTCACACTTTGATTGAAGGATAAGCATCAATTTGGTCAGTTTCTTTTTATAATGCTTCACTTTAGTGAGAAATTTAAAGAGTTTTCCTCATAATGGAAAACCCATCCTATAGGCCAGTAGTCATTTCTCTGTGTGATATTTTCCCAAGCTTCTTTTTGGTCAATGTCTCATTCTTCCTTAGTATATATTGCTTCCTTTTTATAATAAAGTATTGCCTTTTTCAAACTCTTCACTTTATAATGTTGGTTATATTGCTCTTTGACATCTGTTTCAATTATTTCTGGCATATACATTAAATTGAGTAAGGCCTTGAGTTGGCCTGGTGTTTTGAAGTGTACAAGATCTTCTCTTCTAGGACACGTAAAGCTCTTCTTGGTAAAATCATTTCCAACAGTTATTTCATCTTGGCCATTCCAGTGTAGGTATGCCAAAAGATCAGGGTTTGGAGTACCTACTGAGGATTGATAACTCTTATCGTCCAAGGTTGAGGCTATATCCTCATGGTGCAACTTGGAAGCGACCTGGCAGGGAGCACCATTTTGTTGGGCCACCAGGGAGGAATCATTGGCGGCATAATCATCTGAAGGCAGAGCTTCAAAGTTTACAGCCTTGGATGAGACGTTCTCCATTACAGTTAAGTAAAATAAAAACAAGAGTTCTGATGAGAAGTATTTTATTTAGAATAATCTAGCACTATTTATAGTGCACTAAAATATAAGGATAGGAATAGGGATTTTAAGGGTAGTGTCATGGGACCTGTAGGAAATTCTGAATAGTAGGATATGTGGAAATAGATAAAGAGTGGATAGAGATTAGATAACAAATAGGAAATGTACATTTTACCCAAATTTAACATAATGTAGGCAAAGCCCCAAACTCAGTAATCTAGTTGAATCAAACTTCATTCTCAAATTATTGGGCCATCTGAAAATTATGCCCTTTGTATGATTATATCGATTTTCCCCCTGGACAAGGCTTTCACCTAATCCAGGGAGAATCCCAACATACCAAGATGGGGGGATACCAGATCCCAGGACTAATATCATCATGAGTAAATCAATCAGCCTGGCATGACAGTAGATCATGGAAACTGCGCTCTGAGAAGGTGGTAGCGAGGAGGAAGAGGAAGAACACCGTATGCCAAAGGTCATCCAGAGCAGCGTTGAGTATTGTCGAGTATACTCCACTTGAACCAATGAAGTATTTGACCAGGTGTCCAAAGCGGTGTTCCCATGCCCTGGTCCTTTTCACGCTAGGAAATCTAGGCATGAGGGGGATGTGTTGGGATTTTTGCCCATATTCCCAGCCTGCTAGATTACCAAAGATCACTAGGGGAAAATTCCCTAAGGCGAAGTGAATTAGAAATCAGTTGCCCTTGATTTCAGAGTAACTATGTTTGGGGGATTTTATGATATTCGCCTGGTCAGATCCATTGGGGAACAATCTGGATGAATACTTAAGATCTCATAAGGCAGAGTTGCCGATGAAATAGGGGCATCTGATAGTGATTAACTAACAGGTATAATGATTGGGTTTGGTTGGGTTTCATCACTGACTGATTGGGAATGAATAGCAAGTTGCAAGGTGAGTGATGCTGCCTGCAACTAGCAAAATAAATTGGTTGGTGCATGACCTGCCTTAATGGGTAATAAGTCCCATTACTAAGCAGATCGCTAGCCAAATATGATTGGTTCTCTTGGATTAAGAGGGAAACATTAAAACATGTTTTCTGACTCTTATCAGTTTAGTTCTTGAGGATGTCCAACGATGGAATCTTAGCCAGGATGGGGAAGACCATCGCTGCCAAGAGAAGATGGGTGATTCAACGGCAATGGCTGCCATTTCATTGAAGAGGTGTCAACTGAGGGTTAGATGACCAAATCACCACTATAAATTCCCTAAGATTCACTATAATAAAAAATAGTAATTATGAGAACAAAGTTAGTTAGTTCTAAATATTCATTCATTATATATAGTTTAAGAAGTAAACTATCAACAGCTTCCATTGGGCTATTCTTCTCAAGGATAATATTGCTGTGTGCAATAATTGGAAGACCCTTAGAGAAAAGAGTAAAGATCTGAGCGGGGATATAGAGAAAAAGGAGACACAATTGGGAATACTGGCTAAGCGTTGGGCTGAAATATAAGAATTCATACTCAACTATGGATAATAGTCATCATACTTTTATCAATTATTAATCCTTTCTACTCTACAACGCAGACAAAGTGCATTAGGAAAAAGGACCTGTGCAGTAAAAATGCTACTAGGATTGTTGCTGATAAGAACGCCTAAGAAAATTTATAAACAAACAAATAAATTATCTTAAAAATTACCAACATGGCACCTTAGCTAATAGCCTACAATGACATATCAGATGATTAAGGGGGTCAGGGAATTCTCCATCCAGCGTGGTTTGGAGGTACACACAAGATGGCTGACAGATCTGTGTTGAGTATCAGCAGAATGGGGTTGAATGATGTAGAGATGAGAATTTTCTCATTGATGAGGCAGCAGTATGAATAGCAATTAGATACTGTGCAAGTTGGTATTCTAAGTGCCTGATTAACTCTAGCACAAATAAAAAGATTTTAATTTGTTGAAAGATTTGAGGGTAATTTGAGTTAAAAAGTAAGAGGTTCACTGCATCAATGCATGCGCGGCCTGCCTAGAACACAATATCCTTAATTGGTGCCTGGGCATTGTCAAGGAATATGTAATATTTCAGACATGAAATTCAACGACCAGAAACTCCATAACCACGTGGAGGGATTGTCAGTAAGGAACGTTAGTGGTGCAGCGGCTGCCTTGAAAGCCATCTCATTTAAAGTTTTTGTAGATGGGAAATCTCTTAAGAGGGCAGAAACGGTGGCATGGAATCAATTGGGTGGGTTAAAAAAGAATTCAAGTCAAACAAAGTTGAGGTTTTTAGAGTTGTCCATCTCAGCATCATCCACCAATTTAAGATCTTTAAAAGGGGTTGAGTTGGAAAACTTGGGACAGAAATAGGAACTGATTGGATGAGGCCAGAAGCAGCGGGCCCACAAACCTTTGTTGTTTCTGGTCAACTGAGGTTTGTGCTGCAACCTGTCAAGAAATTAGTATTACTGGACAATAAACTATATATTCCAGCGGATTATAAATTAGAGTCAAGGCAAACCTCAAGATTTAGCAGAAATTATATTGATGTGAAGCAAATAAATCATAGTATCAATAGTTCAGTGAATCGAAAATTTTCTGCTGTAACCTTGAGATAGAAAAAAAAACTCCTAAAATGTAATGAATAGGAAAAACTTTTCTTTCTCGTTGCAATCACTTTTGCAACCTATTCAATTCAAGACTGGATATAGTTTGATAATCTCACAGAGGAGATTAGTCTGCGCCCATGTCAGGGAGCAGTTGGGCAAGTAAGGTAAGAGGAGCAGGTGGAAGGCCCGCGGCCTCCAACATTCAGAAATGCCCCGGAGAAACTGGCAGAATAGACAAAAATTTTAAAAACTGGCGGTCACTATTTCCCTGGAGATACTTACATGGCAAGCACGATGCAACCAGTACATCAACACGCCACACTCCCAGCCACTTTCGTCGGTGGAATTTGGAGTCCACGTGTTTCTGGACATCCAACAAATGGCCTTATGGGAAAATTTTTGTGAAGATGTGCACACAATTTTCCTGACCGCGGTGTACGTTGCACCTCACTCCATGTCATGCAGTTGGCTGGACCTAGGTTTTGAAAGCAAAGAGGCAGCAGATGAGGCTGCAGCAGTGCGCATAGTGGTTGACCTCCCTGAAGGGCAATGGGTCATCGAAACCAAATGCACCAGATGGACAAAATCAAACCAAATTTTCCTCACGTTTGACTTTTTGCCTACTACAGTAAAATGTGACATTTTGGAACAACACCTGAAAGATGGTCTCACCGTATATGGCGAAATACAATCTTTTGAAATGCAACGCTTCACACTGATGCCACACCTGTGCACCGGCAAAGCCATTGCAGTCCTGACCCCAACTGAGGAGATTGTGAAGGACCTAACCCAGATCCCGCACTCCACTTTTATTGATATCACAGGGCATACCACTCACCTATTCTGGGTGACCGTGGACAGCGCGCCCCCATTTGCACCCACTGTGACATGTTTGGCCATAAGGCGCACGCATGCCCCACCAAGAGGGTGTCACATTCCAAGAGCACCCCTTGGCAGCCATGGCCAGCGGAGAGGCGCACTACAAACCAACCGCAAGCACCAAAGAGGCTTTCCCATGGGGAGCACAAGGCTGCTACCTACTGGTAAAGCCTATCTCCCCACAAGAGTGGAAGAAGGCCAAGCAGGCCCACAGGGCCGTAGCCAAGGAAGCAGCCAAAGCCACCACCGCTATCTCACACTCACAACGCCAGGAGGACATGGAAACCTTCGTGGTGGAAGCAACTTGGGAATTCATCAACCAATCAGATTGGGAAGCCCATGCTGAGCAGGCTACTCAATCTGAGGATCCGATGGGGGATTTAATCTCACTAATCATTGTACCCAAGCTCCAGTCAAAACTGACTTGGGATCCATCCCAACTGAAAAATTTTTTTTGACCCGCTCAACGGTGCACCAAACTCATCTGCACCGCAAAAAAATTGTCCAATGTCGGGAAAACAAAAAGCGAAGGCTAAAGCCAATGCAACTCTTTCTGCAAAAATTAACAAAAACCCTGATAGTGTTGCTGCTAACACCCATGCTTCTGTGAAGGCCCATGGGGATCTAGAGGAGGCTGGTAGGCCCAGGTGCCCACCCCTCGCACCTAAGGTGCAATGGGGGAAACCTTCACTTTAGGGATGTTGAATATCGCCGGACTCAAGGCCTCCCCATCCTGGGCTAGGAAACTGAGTTTTTTACAACACAATTTACCCATGGATATCCTGGCCATCCAGGAGTCCCACTGTCCATGAGGTTCTGAGGAAGCTTGAAAACAATGCTCATCCCATCCCTATCCTTTTGGTCAAAGTACTGTGGGGTGCTAATTCAGAAAAATAATTTTTTCAAATTTTTATCCTCAGAAACATTTTTAAATGGCTGAGTGCTTGTTGTCACTTTCTCATGGGCTGACGTAGCACATGCAATCATCAACATCTATGCCCCAAACGGTGCACAAGAGCGTCAGGAATTTTTCTTGTCAGTCAAACCCCTCCCATTACCCCCAGACTCTTTCCTAGTCGGTGACATGAACTGTTGGCTAAACACACCAACAGACCGGTGGCCTTCCTCACCCCACACCCCCCAGGGTCATATAGAACTGCGCGCCTAAAGGCTACCCTTGGGTTAATGGATGCACTGCCGCGACATGCCCTGCTGCTCAAAAACATGACGCGCCCCCACATCCACAATGGCCAATTAAGGTCCATGACCCGCATTGACCTTATCCCAACGCTGGCGAAATTCCAACCCCACATCTCCCACTTCAAAACAGCAAAAATAAAATTCTCTGACCATCAACTGGTCTCGCTAACCTACCACCTACCTGTCACAGCTGCTAAGGCCCCACATTGGTGCAAAATCCACCCCTCTGAGCTCGCGTAACCAGGATTATCCACATGGGTGGAAGTGGCAACTTTGGCAAAAAAGTTTGTTGCACCATTTTGCACGGACCCCATTTCCACATGGGCAACTTTCAAAGATGACACCATCCACCACTCTTGCCATCTCTCCTCCAGATGCTCACAAGTCACATCGGCGGTCATTTCGTGCACTCTGGCAGAGTTGGCACACCTGGAGTCCAACATCCCAGCTACAGGATACAGCTCTGCATGGGGCCGGAAGTGGGCGGCAGCAGCCACCCACCTCAACGCACTCAAAAGGCAACACAAACATCAGGTTTGTGTTCAGTACAGGGCCACACGCATCACAAAAGGTGACAAGTGCACCGCACATTTCTTTAAACAATTTTTTGCACCACGCCAGAGTGTGGCCTGCACACAGGTGTGAAGATCGGATGATTCCATTGCAGATACACCAGCCGAAGTGGCAATCAGAACATAAAAGTATTACTCCAAGTTGTACCAATCTGATCCAATTTAGCTGGCCGAAGTGGCAGAATTTCTCGACTGAGCCCACATCTGCACTTTTTCCAATACCCAGAAATAATGAATTTGATTACTCTGATGGAATTATGGACAGCCATTCGCGGTGCACCAAACTGAAAATGCCCAGGCCCAGATGGCAGTCCATATGAGTTCTACAAAAAGTATTTCAAATATATATACCCAATGTTGCTCGCCTCACTTAACCAAAGCCTGTTGGAAACGCGCCTCCTACCAGGGGGATATGAGGCCTTTACCGTCACACTCTTCAAGAAAGGGGATAAGCTAGACTTAGCCAACTGGCGCCCCATTTCTCTAACAAACACAGACACTAAAATTTTAACAAAAATCATGGCTAACCATTTAGGGACTGTAGCATCTGCCACCATCTCCCCAGAACAATTTGGTTTCATACCCAGAAGGTCGATTTGGGATAACGTGCACTCTGTGGCTAATGTATGTCAATCCACAGCCTCTAGGGCACTTGTATTCTTGGACCAACAAAAGGCCTATGATAGAGTAAACTGTAAATATCTCAGGGCCTGCCTCCATCAATTCCGACTACCCCCTCACTTCATCAACTGGGTGATGCTGCTCACAGAATCTGCAACAATGGCAGTACGTGGCCCTGGCTTCCTAACGGAAGTAGTCCGCCCCCAAAGGGGCTTGTGACAAGGGGACCCCCTCAGCTCACTCTTATACAACTTCAGCCTTGACCCACTACTGCGAAATGTGAATGTCCAACGAAAAGGGGTCCATGTGCCAGTCCAAACCCAGTCAAGATAATGGCGTTTGCAGATGACTGTGTGGTTGGGGTGTCTAATAATCAAGATGCACGCGCGCTTGAAGCTCTCGTCCAGGAGTATTCCCGGGTAAGCAACGCGGCACCAAATGCTTCCAAAACTGAAATCATCCTCCTTGGTCAGTTTCAGAAATGCTGGACCCCAGCAATTAGTTCCCAACCCAGCCCATCTGCTCGCCCACGTCCTCGCCCTACTAACTCAACACACACCCCCCACTGGTGCTCCCCTTTGTGCCACGTCCTACCATAGGACTGGTACGCCATCTGGGCGTGTGGATGGAGGCAGGCGGATAGACGTCAGCAGTAATGGAGTGCTGTATTATGGACAACGTGATGAAGCGAATCGCCTCTCTCAGAGCCCACCCTACTTCCCTTACTGGCAGGGTTGTTTTAGCCAACTCTATGCTCCTCTCCAAAGTCTGGTTCAGAGCCCACGCCATCCCCTTCTCCCCAAGCTTCTTCAAATCCTTGTACGCCTTGTTGCAAGGGTGGCTTTGGTCATGCCGCCCTCCACCAGTATGGCTAGAGGTCATGTTTGGCCCTCATCATCACGGTGGCATGGGCCTGATTGACATCAAAGCCCATGCTGCCAAGAGCCTGGGCACCTGGATTGTGGCCGTCACCGCCCCTACACTCCCCTCCCAACACTGGTCCTGCGCAGCCCGCTCCAACTTCTCCCGCGCCTTGGGCCTCAACAATTCATCGAACCCCCACTCCCCTGATGAAATACCTCGCATTACACACATCAGCCACAGGTCCTCACGGGACTAAAACCCACTACAAACGAATCCTACTCTCCATGCGGAGAGCTGAGTGGAGAATTTGTATTAACAGACATACAACCAAGAGAGGCCGCCCCTCTCCTCAGTTCACACAAGAGGTACAGGGGCTACCCATCCATGATGGTGAGATCCCCATTTGGCCCCATGTCCTATCCAGGGTGGACTACCTGGACATGATGGACATCCCTTACTCCATTGAGACCCAAAAAACTATCTGGAAATACGTACACCATCCTCTGTTGCAGCCTCAAGTCCGCTCCCATTTGTGGCGCTGCCTGAGGCGGGTGTATCATACAGCTGAGCACTCTAACGCTTTACACTCATCCTGTGTCGTGTGTGGCCAGTATGGAACGCTGTTCCACCGCTTGGAGAAGTGCCCTACCTCTAAAGTGATATGGCGCGAAGTTCAACGTCTGCTGGGCCAGGATCAAACGCATCCCTTCAGTCTGTCAAGAGATATGTTTGCTCTATCAATGGCCTCCTCTCTTCCACCCTCCCTCCGTGCTTTGGTGGTTGCAATTGCCATGTGGACCATCCACACAATTGTCTTAGATGCCATCGCAGGCTCCACCCCCACCCTCCCAGAAGCTGTCCACAGATTCTGGTCTCATTTGGTGGACCACTTTCAAGTGTGGATGTTTGGATACCTCCCACCGCGTCGCTGACAGCTGGTCTCCTCCTGGTTCCCAGTCTGGTTCATCAACTCAGACCCCTTCCTCCACACGTGTTCAGTTGTGGCTACGGCCCCTCCACACGTTCCCTCCCCCCCATAAGTGGCGTTTCCGCTGGCAACAAGAGATAGCATCGCTTCTCTGGGGTGCCTTCCCTGGTACTAAGTTTTGTCTCTTCTGAGTCATATTCAGAAGTGTCCATCCCATGGTCGGCCTTCCCCACAATAAATTTAAAATTTAAAATGTAATGAATAGGAGATTACTAGACAGAAGGTTTGGAATTAATTAAAATAGTGAGGTTATAAGTTGAGCGGGAAAATGAGAGGGGAGTTTTTAGTAGTCCGCATAGAGATTCTGCAATTTTTATATATGATAAAAATGTCAATTGGGGTGAATTCTCCATCTCTTATATATCATTTTTTATTAAGGATTGGCGATATACATATTGTCCGTTCCGCTGCTCAGTGTTAAAATATCCTGTGCAACCAGCTTGGCAGATTTAGCCAATACCAGCAAAAGTTAACACAACTTAATCTGAAATAAGTTTGTTTATTTATTTAATTTACTAGCCAGTCCAGCAGAAGCTGAGGCCACGGCAGGTGTGAGAAGAGTAGATAGAATTGAACCTACTCAAAAACTGATTTAGATTTGGTGGTGGGGCGATGCTGGTGAGAGGAGCAGTGGATGTTGCCACATTGGAAAGGTTTGGGCACTTGCTTTGAGTTCAATTCAAAGCATAAGGGGCAAACTGATTGTCAATTTTTGATGTAGACCTAGAATGGGTGGTCTGAGGCAGATCAGATAGTGGTATGGGGGAATTGAGATCTGGGTATCATGGTTGAAAGGATGGATGAATGCAAAGGCGCTAGGACCTATAAGTTGGCTGGCTCCATTTGGAACCTCAAACTGGAGGATGTGATCTGCGCTGTAGGTGGCTAATCTCTCCAGGAGCTCATGGAAGAGCTGGTTGGGGGAGAGATGGCTGGGCAGCTTAATAATATGAATCACCAGAGTGGCATTCACTGGCAATTGAGTACAAATTGTTGGGATAAGTGTATTTATATAAGCGGCACTGTCAATGCAGCTATGACCTAGTCTTTAATAGGGAAGTCTAGATTAAAATAACCCTTTGAGAGGTGGTAAATATTAATTATGGCCCATTTAAACACCGCCTGAGCCATCTTGATGATGGAAGCTCTTACATAAGGAAAGACACCCATACTTGACCCAAAGGCCAAAGCACAAGTTGCTGCAGGGGAGCACCAGGAGGCTTCTTAGCACCGCTTGGGAGCATGAAAGGCCTTGAGCAAGGTTTTGAGGGGGAAAATGCCTGGTGAGATTAGGTTGCTAGCAGAGACATCCTAGGCGCGCTTTCACTGCACCTAAAAACACCAGAAGGCGCAGGAAAATACCTCATGCAAGTGGAGTGGTTGTCAAATTTGATGACAGCAGATCATTATGGCTTTTAACGAGGTTATATTTTTTTGTTTTTAAATTGACTTTCTTCAAAATAGTAATAAAAGCAAAAATTTCCATCATTAATTTATTCTATATATATCATTTTAATTTTAGTTTAACAAGATTTCATAAGGTTGGCCAATGTGGCCAGTCATTTTTTCATGCAGTTGACAAAGAGGTCAAACTCTTTTTTGCCTCAGAAGCAGCCTTTTTAGCATTTATAGGTCATGGTAGATTATCTGAAAAATATCATCAATTTGGCTCATCGTTTTAACACTGATAAGGTTAAAGGAATGCGCCACCTGTATTGAGCACCAAATGTTAGAATTAGCAATTAGGCGTTAGATCCTAATGGCACAAGCTAATAAGTACCATACTAACATGGTACTGTTTGAGGACAGTGATCTTGTGATAAACTCAGACAACAAGCCCTTATTTATTGAAAATAGGTTGTTATTATAATACCAAAGCACAATTGTAAGTCCCAGGGAACGTCATTTGGGCATCAATTGGGCCATCTTCCCATTCCCAAATAAAAAGACACCAAAGAGGATGGTGGTACCCCTTGTTACTCAGGGCGATCTCGATCATGTAGTAGACGAGCAATGGGTAACAGCCCTTCCACTTTGGATCCCACCCCCAGTACCCACACTCACCTTGGCAGAACTGTTGTGGGGAATAAGTGAAATCTGTGCCAAAAATGTCAAATTGAAATTGGTTGGATCTAATTCGAGTGGCAATCTAGCTGATGCCCAAATCTCAAATGGCTGGAAAGGCATGAAGACTGAGGTATCAGCTGGAATGCCTGACAGTTCCAACTTGATCAATATGCTGATAGAACTAACATCGGGCGCCATTGATGAGGGTTTAAAGCCCTCTGTTGGCAATTTGGGCATTGCGGCCAATGTGATGCCATTGACCAAACGGACAGTTCAGCGACTGAGCGTGGGTGGGTTGGGCGTCCCAAACCTGTTCCCAACCAAATGGACCCGCCCCTATGTGGGGTGGCCTTGGGGGATTCCCATCGCTTGCTGGGCCAAATGCTGCTGCGCCAACTGCCAGAAATGTAGCTGAGCCCCAGTTCAGACATTTGAGGTCGAACTGACAGCAACTTGACCCACCACCAAATTTTGCGATGTTGGTTCTCAAGGAACAAACCTGCCCATTCCTGAACAATTCGCCAGTTAGGTTGATATTGAGGGACCTGATCCTGGCCTGTCACTACCCCAATCGACCACTATTTAATCAGTTGCATAGCATTGAGAAAATTGTTGGTCAATTTTCTTCCTTTTCCTTCAATAAAATTTTGCCAAAATCACCAAAACAAATTTTATTATTTCTTCTGACCGCATCCCTGATGGCGTTTTCCTGGTGGCCTGTCAGTCCATATACTGGATGGTTTTTACCAGTACTCTTGGGCACTATGGCCCCTTCCTTCATCAATTGGGTTCAGCGAGTCCAATATTTTTGGCTCTACAATCCTATTATCATTAATTTTTGGCATCGATACATGGGGAGCTTGTGGCCATATATCCACCAATTGCAAGAGAAATTTATCTCCTTGCCACCCCCTGTTGAAATGGCCCCATATGCTGAGGATCTCATTGAAACTATCTCTGTGATTCCACCCCCTGCAGCAAGACCCTCTGGGTCAGGAGTGGGTTCAGTGTGGTTCGCTGTTGGGACATTCTCACCTTTATGCTGCATCAACACTTCGTCATTTTTCAATGCCCAGCTCCATATCATTTCATCCAGTTGGCAATGCCTCTGGCATTCTGGCTTGCTTTTTGGGTACTTACACATCCCAACTGGCATGCCGGTCTAAACTTCTTCTGCCATTTCCATGACATAATTGACCAATTATTAATTCCAGCCACTTCTGCATTTTTCTTTGAACTGGGCGCCGCAGTGGTTACCCTTTACCAAATGAATGTGCAATCAGCAGTTTGCAGTTTGTTGTTTGTTTGGTAACTTTCTGACTTTGGGAGAAGTATCCGCTCTACCTTGGGAAATCTTCTTCAAGATACCCAAGCTGCGCAGATGGCGTCTCCTCCTCCTATCTCCAGCCCGGAGGGAAGAGCAAGTGTCCCCTCTCAGGAGATCTCCAATCAAGTTCTCGACACACTTTCCAAAGTGCATATGCATACAGCAAAGCACTTAATAAGGCTTCTGCGTTATCTCATGCCCAACAAGGGCTTGCATTATTAGACGCTGTGGATGGAGATGCCCGCCATTGGGGGAGGAGTCTTTTGCATTCTTCCTCACGAGTAGGAGACTCCACCCCACTGATGGCCATCATGTCAGCCGCGCTGAAAACCCCTATGTCCCAATTAGACCACTTATTTAGACTGATCTATGCCATGGCCGAAGCCCCTAGTTTGGTTTCTTTGATTTCTACCTTTTGTGAACTGGCCCCCACATCAGGTCTATCTATCAATATGCTTCAGGCAGTCTTTAGATTGGGTTTGGATTCGGGTTCCACTCATCACGTGGTCTGGTCTACCATCCAAGGATCATAAGATCAAATATGTGCCTCCACAACCATCATCAACGCCTTACCTCATCATGTTACCCGTTACCAGAAGGCGAATTTCTTGTTTGGATTACCCAAAGAAGACGCAGACAATGCGCCTATCTCCAAATTAGTGGTAGACTTGGGTACCTATCTTACCATAACCCCTGAGTCCGAGTTGGTGGTTACAGAGTCAACTATTAATGATTCTGTTCAAGCCCAGATGGAGGTAGTGTTCCCCCCGCCCTCGTACTTCCAATTTTCGCTCCAGTGAAGGACCCCAACCTTACCCCTGATATGCCCATCATTTCTTCAGTCACAAATGAGTTGGTCGAATCTTCCAATAAACAAAACTTCGCTTATTTCCTTGTGCCTATGATGATCAGTATCAGCCAGCATCATGTCTCCTTCAAAGCACTGGTGGATACTGGAGCTGCGGGGAACTTCATGAGTGTCAAGTTGGCGCAACAATTATAACTGGAAATGTTGTGGGCTCCTCAGTTATGGTGGCCTCATCTGCTTATCAGTCCTCATATGTTGTTCGCCAACTGGTACCCTTTTCAATCCACCAGTTCAACTTCTGCAATCGTTTTTTGGCTATGCCAAACCTGGTGTTTCCAGTAATCTTAGGTATGGGGTGGTGGCGCTGACAACATGTGAAGATTCATTTGGAGTCTAATACATTGTCATTTACAAATAATGATTCAGAGGGGGAGTTCCCTCTGATCAACACCCTCAAGAAAATAAAAGGAACTAGCTCTATCACTACCTTGGTTACTTCTATGGGCATCCTGGCTAATTTCCCCAAAAGTTTAATGCAATATCGGAGAATCTTTGACATAGAAAAAGTGGATCACCTGCCTAAGCACACTAGGTACGATTGTGGGTTTTATAAAACCGTGGAGTTGGTGAACATCAACTGTCCGTTGTATCCCCATACAGCGGAGGAAGAAGTTGCACTCAATACCTGGTTGGACGACATGTTGAAAAAAGGTTGGTTGTTCAAAGAGACCTCACCCATCACCTCCCCCATCATTTTCGCCAAAAAATGGATGGCTCTCTCCATCCCTGCGTGGATTACGGTCATTTGAATAAAATAACAGTTACTGATCCCTACCCATTGCCTCTGGAACAGACAATCAGCCAGGCAATCGCCAAATCCCATGTGTTCTCAAAGCTGGATCTGGTGAATGCCTTCAACCAAATTTGGGTAATGGAAGGGCAGGAATGGTTAACCGCAATCTGAATGAAGCAAGGCATTTTTCAATTTTGTGTAATGCCCTTCAGGCTGAAGAATGCCCCCGCTATGTTTTTAATGGATGATCGACAATGCATTGGGTGACCTCTGGTTTACTTGTGCAATTGCATACATTGATGATATCCTGGTTCACTCCCCAACTCCCAAAACATGCTACTGACTTGAAAGCAGTGGTGGTCGCCTTGCATAAAGCAGGGTTGTTCCTCAAAGCTTTTAAGTGTGAGTTTTATAAGGAGGAGTTTACTTTCCTTGGGAACCTGGTTCTTAAAGATGGTGTTGCAATCCCTCCCAAAAAGTTAGATGTGATCTGAGAATGGCCAACTCTGACTACACAGAAACAACTTCAGTATTTCTTGGGAACTATCATCTTTCTAAAAAAGTTTTCCCCAGCACTTTCCCAGTTGGCCGCACCGCTCCACCCCCTTACTGGGAAGAATGTACTGTTTTGTTGGACGCCCAAATGCCAGCAGGCATTCAAATCGATAAAGGAAGTGTTTGTGTCTCCGCCTATCTTGAACACACACTGATCCCACCAAACTGTATATTGTTGCATGCAATGCCTCGTCGGTAGCAGAGGGAGAAGTGTTGCTTCAGGAGCACGATGGTCTTGAACATCCAGTCACTTACTTTTCCAAAAAGTTCACAGCCACAGAGCAGTCTTGGGCCATTTATGACAAGGAATTGGCAGCTGTTGCATGGGCATTAACTCATTGGCAGTATCTGTTGCAGGGTGCCCGCCATGAATTAACAGTCCACATGGATCACCAGGCCCTTTTGTATTTCCGCAAACCCCAAAAATTGGCGCATCATCAGGCCTGAACCTATCAGGACCTGTGCAGTTTTAACTTTAAATACAAATTTGTTAAAGGTGCGCTCAATGTACTTCCTGATTTCCTAAGCCACAGTCCCACCCACTGTCCCTCAGAACCTGAGGAAGTGGATCTTGTTACCGTGATTCTGGCCACTCAGATTCTGTCAATCATTCCCCCCATTGTTTCCTCCATCACATTAGCTCCCAAAGTCCCAATTATTGGCTCAGGTTTTAGCTGGTCAATTGGCCTGCCCTAAGGGCGTGGAGTTGGCTGAGCCGTTGGTTCACTTGAGTCACAAACACTCCCTATACTCCTTAGAAGAAGGACTCATTTACTTCCATTCTCACATTTGGGTTCTCCCCTCCTTCTGATCAGAGGTATTCCACGCACATCATGTTCCTCCCACAGTTGGACATCCTGGTAATAAGAAATGCATCAATTTGATCAAGCGAACCTTTAATTGGGCGGGACTGACCAAAGAGGTCCAGGCTTGGATTGCCAATTGTGTTACTTGCGCTAGGGCCAAGTTGGATCGCTCTGGGAAAAACAGCCTCATGCACCCCTTACAGCAGGCGGAAGGTCCATGGACCTCGGTGTCCATGGACTTTATCATTGAACTCCCCTATTCTAATGGGTTCACAGCGGTGATGGTAGTGGTGGACCATTTCACAAAATTTTCCCTTTTTATCCCTTGTACTTCCACAATTATGTCAGAAGAAACTGCCCGTCTTTTCATATGCCATGTGTTTTTGATGTTCAGTCTTCCCCAGGAGATCATCATTGATGGGGGTTCACAGTTTACCACGCGGTTTTGGAGTGAACTCCTATTGATCCTGAAAATATCCCCCTGTCAATCCACAGCATATCACCCTCAGTCCGATGGACAGACTGAGTGGGTCAATCAAGTCCTCAAACTATACCTGTGTTGCTATGCTGCAGCAGCGCAGGATACTTGGGCTGGTGACTTGCCCCTCGCTTAATTTTCTTACAATAATGAGACCCATGCGTCCACAGGGTTTTCCCCTTACAAAGCAACATTGGGTTATAATCCTTCATTTTCAGTTGGGCCATGCTTGCGGCCTGAGATTCAAGCTGCCGCGGACCATGCTGTCCATATCCAATTGACTCAAGCTTTAATGTGGGAACACCTTACCAAAGCCATCAACAACTACAAGTGATTCGCAGATCATAAGCACCTTCTGGGTCATGATTTTACGGTGGGTTCCTACGTCATGCTTGTACCTGTCATTTGCAAATTCAAACCCCTTCCCACAAGTTCGCCAGTAAATGATCGGGCCCCCATTTAATATAGGAGGTATTGGGAAACGGTGCGTTCTGATAAAACTTCCCATGCATTAGAAGCAGCACCCTGTTTTCCATGTTTCCCAGCTGTCACCCTTCAAGGGTGCAATTCCCATGGAACTGGAACCAATCATTGTCGATTATGGGGAAGAAGCTGAGGTAGAGCCCATCCTGGCTTCCTGGAAGTCATGACGTTTCGTCCAATATCTAGTGGCCTGGAAAGGATATCCAGCCTATGAAAATAGTTGGGTCAAGGCGCGCAACTGCACAAATTGCATGGACCTGGTTGAAGCTTTCCATATATCCCATCCTAAGGCTCCCCACCCCCCAGAAAGTCGCGATGATTATGGCTATCAAGTTACCCAAGGCACACAAAAATGTGGCTCTGGTGCAGTTTCCCGGTGGGGGTGCTCTTCCTTTGGGAAAAGGAAAGGGTAATGTAAGTCCTGGGGAACGTCCTTTGGGCATCAATCAGGCCATCTTCCTGTTCCCGAATAAAAAGACACCAAAGAGGATGGTGGTACCCCTTGTTACTCAAGGCAATCTCATTCATGTATTAGATGAGCGATGGGTAACAGCCCTGTCAGAAATTTGACTTTGGGCTCTGCTAGTTGACAGGCTAACCAGTATGAAGACTGGTCAGCCCTTGCCATTTTGCCTTAGGCGTTGGGGCTAGCAGCATTAGCTAACCCCTTGGAATGTCACCCATGCCATTTCAGGGATCCCCTTTAACCTAAACTACAACCAACGAAATAAATAATAAACTTATAACAAAAGGTAGAATAGGCAAAGGGAGATGTTTATTGAAAGGGAAGCTCCAGGTATTTATACTATTTACAAAAGGGCTACTGCGCTCATCGCTGACCTATCAGCTCTTCCACTGGTTTTTCCAGCCAACCACTTCTTTTCTTCTTCTTCTTTATCTACATTATCTCTTCCCTGGCGTTGACCCTCTCGCTCCATCCTTCCCAATGTCCAAATTAGTTTTGGTTCATCCTCGGCCTTAAGTTGCCAGTGAACCATAAAAAATTAATCTAAATAAATGTTGAATTTGGATTCAACCTTTGAGTTGAGATAATTGCGCCAGAAACAACTTCAGTTGCTCGCTTTGACTCAGAATATCTTGGCATCTCACTAACATCTATTCTCATCTAATCTTGATAATAAATGAGGCACAAGAAATAACCTCGGCCATCTCAAACTCCCTTCAAAGCTGCGACATATGCAGAGGGGTCACCGCTAATTGTACTATTCCGCTCAAGGATCTGCCAGGCATATGGCTTATACACATCTTGGCGAAACTCCATGTCTGCATTTTTGGGGTCTCTTCCTTGACTTGAGGCATAAAAGGTGATAAGGGATTTGTTGATAGAGTAATTCCTCAAAGTGGGCCCCTGAGGTGAATCAGGGTGATTCATGATGTACATCAGGGACAATTACAATTGAATTAGCGGAAGCATAGCGTCCCATCTCTACTCTGCTCGCCCTTTTCCCTGATAGCCTAGATCCTGTCATATGCAAGGGATCTGTCGATTAGGGCACCATCACCCCATGTGCCTGGTGCGACCACAATTAAAGCAACTTACTCCATAGGGCCTACGTCTGTGCTTAATATAAGTTGGCCCACTTGGAAAGTTATTCCAAAGATGATTGGTGTAACTAGACCCAAGTTGGTAGCCTGCTGGCTGTTGATCAGCGTAGTTAGGGTCAAAGTGATAGTTGGCCATTTGTTGCTCAGCAGTTATGGGACAGATGGTGAGCTGCAGGGATTAGCCTGGCATGACCTGCATTGACAGGTTGCTTTCCTCCCCATGGTTAGGGTAGGCCTCAGTGACAGTAGGAACCCGCTCAATACTGGGTGGAGGGAAATTTACAGCTAACCAACATACAAACTGAATGAGTTTAAGGAGAGGTACATCATCCTCTAACAATGAGGCCATAACATTGTACAGCTCAGGATATGGCTTCACCGCAGAGGCCATTGCAATGCATACATCAGCTTCCGCTAGAATCCCAGCCCCAATCAACACATGTGCTTCCATTGTTAACCGCTCAGCGAATGTGGTGAGACTCTCATTTAGTTGAAACCCGATGGTCAAGAACTCAGCTTTCCACTGAGACATCTTGGCTTTTCCGCCAAACAACTGTATCACCATCTCCTTGACTTCTTGGTAAGTAATGGAACTGTATGGAAGGTAACAAACAACTTGATCAACACTTCTGACATCCAAGGTGGAAATTAACAGTTTTTCCCTGCACCGGTCTGAGGCACCTTCAGTCATAAACTCATAATTGGCGGATCCACCAACATCAGATCAGACAGCAAATTCATGGGTAAGCAAATACATTGGCTTTCCGCCAGAAATCCCACAACAGACCATGAATGGCCGTTGGCATCAACCACTGATTCCGCTGACTGATTGGATCATCCTCAGCTATTAGTCACTGGTGATCCTTATAATATTTGGGGCCACCGATTAGCCCCACTAAAACCTAAATACCAAACTTGGCGGAATACTAATTTTGGCTCAACCCAAATTGGGGAGCAACTAACCAGCAATCATATTAAAACACACGAAATTCAGTCAATAAACCATTCTGCCAGGATTGGCTATATCATTCCAAATAACGCTAAATCATTGGAGGATTCCATCTGGTTAAAATCATGACATTTCCCCCATCTAACCAGATGGCAATCCTCCTAATTCCAAACTCAGCGTGTGAAGTGTGCGTCCAGGGCTTGCCCCTCCCCGCCACCAACAACCGCTGGAACCAAACCACAGTGGCGCATCACCGCCACCTCTTAATTAACCTTTAACTACTTAAGCACCAACCAGCAGAGTCCCCCTGTAGTGAGCACCACTGTTGTAATTCGGCGGAATCCTAGAGATATGCCATAAGAGGTTTGCATAGGGTTTAGCCCACTGAGCAATAAGACCAACAATATGACAATCGTGGCCTATGGTAACAACAAAATAAACGTTTTAATAATAAAAACTATGGTGCACTTGCTCCCACTATAATACTTTATTTAAATCTAAGAACTCCTCTTTGATCCTTTTCTAACCTCCTTTCCCTTCCTATTAACAATTGACCCTCCTCTTTATTGCCCATCTCACTTATATTATGGCAGCTTGGCTGATACCTCTCATAGCTTGGTCTTATAGGTTCCACTGACACTCGTTTTGGCTGGTTATTCTCAAATTTGCTATTGCCTTAATCATAGGCGATTTAAATTATAAGCTTCAAATGTTGACATCGCCTTATTTAGAGGCAAACCAATAATAAATTGTTATATCCAGTAAACCCGTTAATCCCAATATCGCCTCACTTTAAAGCGCTTGAATTACCATTACCAGTTTGATCCCACAGATTCCATTCATTTCACCATATTGACTTAGGGCTTATCATCCAGTCATATTTTAATTGTGACAAGCCTTTCCACTTCAGATCCCACCCCCAGTACCCACACTCACCTCGGAAGAACTGTTGCAGGGAATTAGCAAAATTTGCGCCAAGATTGTCAAATTGAAATTGGTCAGATCTAATTCAAGTGGCAATCTGACTGATGCCCAAATCTCAAATGGCTGGAAAGGCATGAAGACTGAGGTATTGGCCAGAATGCCCGACAGTTCCAATTTGATCAATATGCTGATAGAACTAACATTGGGTGTCATCAATGAGGGTTTGAAGCCCTCTGTTGGCAATTCAGGCATTGCAGCCAATGTGATGCCATTGATCAAACAGACGGTTCAGCAACTGAGCGTGGGTGGGTTGGGCGTCCCAAACCTGTTCCCAACCAAATGTACCCACCCCTATGTGGGGTGGCCTTGGGGGATTCCCATCGCTTGTCAGGCCAAACGCTGCTGCACCAACTGCTGGAAATGTAGCTGAGCCCCGGTTTGGACATTTGAGGTCAAACTGACAGCAACTTGACCCACCGCCAAATTCTGCAAGGTTGGTTCTCAAGGAACAAACCTGCCCATTCCTGAACAATTTGCCAGTTAGGTTGAAATTGCAGGACCTGATCCTGGCTTGTCACTACCCCAATTGACCACTATTTAATCAGTTGCATAGCACTGAGAAAATTGTTGGTCAATTTTCTTCCTTTTCCTTCAATAAAATTTTGCCAAAAAACCAAAACAAATTTTATTATTTCTTCTGACCGCATCCCTGATGGCGTTTTCCTGGTGGCCTGTCAGTCCATATACTAGATGGGTTTTACCAGTACTCTTGGGCACTATGGCCCCTTCCTTCATCAATTGGGTTCAGCGAGTCCAATATTTTTGGCTCTACAACCCTATTATCATTAATTTTTGGCAGCAATACATGGGGATCTTGTGGCCATATATCCACCAATTGCAAGAGAGAATTTATCTCCTTGCCACCCCCTGTTGAAATGGCCCCATTTTCTGAGGATCTCATTGAAACTATCTCTGTGATTCCACCCTCTACAGCAAGACCCTCTGGGTCAGGAGTGGGTTCAGTGTGGTTCGCTGTTGGGACATTCTCACCTTTGTGCTGCATCAACACTTCATCTTTTCCCAATGCCCAGCTCCATATCAAGTCATCTAGTCAGCAATGCCTCTGGAATTCTGGCTTGCTTTTTGGGTGCTTACGCATCCTGACTGGCAGGCCGGTCTAAACTTCTTTGGCTGTTTCCATGACAACAATGTAGTATTGAATATAGATAGTGGCAAAAAAGCTTATGGTGGATACTCTTTAATGTATATAGCGCCACAAACTATAGTGAAAATAAGTGCTACTAAAATGACAACCCCTTGCAGATATGCTACTTAAAATCTTTCATTCAAATTAATTCAAAACATTTTTACTAATATGAGATGAGGAATTCCTGGTTATTTCATAATGATGAAATAGTAGGAAAGCTAAGATCTTGGCCTCATGCTTTTATCCAATAGTAGCACTCAGACAATTACATTTAAGACACTCGAGGATAGTTAAATACTAATAATACCCACACTAATAGAGAGTATATGCAAGAGTTGGGCGGATAGTTGAAAATATATTAAAACAATAGTAATTCAAGTTTAGAGTCATGAAGAGAGGTAATTGATGAATCAGTGATTCAATAGTTGCACTGATGGGGATTAAAAACATGTTAATATATCCAACTATCATAAAACAGCGACGAGAAAATGAGATAATTAAAAGTAAATTAGTACTGATTAGCAACTAGATATAAAAACTTGGGGTGCGGGGCAAGTTATTACATAGTAAATTAGTCAATTTGAGCTTCATTGAGTAGCGAACAATTGCTTGATCCCATAGTCTACACCTTAGTCAAGCTAATGTTTTAATTTAGATATATTAATGGTTAAGATGGTTGTTCAGACCTAATCAAACATGATTAGTTGGTGGAGACGCCAGGATATACTGATAGACTTGTCCTATAAAGCATTAACTTACCCCAGTATTATCCCTTTTATATTTCTAGAAGATAAGTACCTATAGCGTGGATAGTTCAGTCACAGTGACTTTACACTTTTTGATCTCTAACCTTGTGAAAGAGGTACCTAACCTACCTATAGTCAACTCACTATACAAGATAAAACTTTTAAATAATTCTTTCTCTTGAAACCCCTGGCTTGAATTTTACCCTTGAATTCTCCCTTGCAGTAAAATTTGTAAAAAGTAATTGTAAAACATAACGCTACTTGGAAGCAATGAACAGTCTTTGGCTACCTGGCTCAGTGTATGATTTAAAATGAGTATTTTATGCAAATCAACCCGGTGTAATACCCTGTGCTGGCTATACATAATCCAGACAGATATCTGTGACCTGCATCAACTAAGGACACTTGATAAAATCTTTATCCCAGAATTATATCCGCTACCTTTCAAATCAACCATTTCTTAGGCCATCATCATTTACCAGATGTTCTCTAGGTTTGATCTAGTTGGTAAAGCCTGAGACCCAGGACCTCTACTGGACTATAGTCAACACCTCTTTATTTGCAATAGAGGCCCAGGATCCCCTTTGCATTAAATCAGATGTGTAACTTGACTCATGAAGTGTATGAGCGATGGGTTACTGCCATGCCTCAAGGGCCTCCCTCTCTGCCCCTTTTCTTATTATTCCTTTGTTAGAAATGGTAGAAGAGGTTTTCATGGAGGTGGTCAAATCCAGGGGCTACTGGCAATGCCCTAGTGCCCATCCAGTCATAGACCAGCTACTTACCATACATCAGAAAATTCCCAAAATATCCCCAAACGCCAATCTAAATCAAACGAATCAAATGAGTTGTATTAGGCCTTGATTAGTCAAATAGATCATGTAACACATTCTAGATCATCCTTTCCACCCTCAGGTCGTTCCAAATAATCTTACATTTTAAAAAAAAACTTTCAAAAAATGGTTCTGTTGATCTAAACTCTACACTGATCCATCAACCACTGAAGTCAAGTACTAATAGATTATTAAAGTCAAGATGAAACCATACAAAACTGGTCCTTTTTATCTGTGCTCATCACCAATCTGTCAACCTTAGCTGTTAAAGAAAACTGTTTTAAAGTCTTCACCATCTTCTCCAAACTTTTAAGACTCTTTAGCCAACCATTTAGAGTATGCCTCATGGGCCTCAGACCCCTGACAGTGCTCTAGGAGTTTCACTGATTCTTTTCCTATCTTATAAAGATATCAGACCCCTCTAGGGTCAGTTGTAAGTTCAATTATATCATGAATCTTTTGGATAAATTTGTCTTTCCCTTACTTTGCTTTTCACTGGCTCCACCCTCTACACCATATCTCGGAATAAAATTTTAATTCAATAAAACATGTTGCCATCCACATAGTATTGATGACAATCCTTGAGTGGGCGCTATGATACAATTATGAGCAGCTTGGTAGTAAAGCAAGGTTTGCAAGCTATTATGCCCCTAACTGCTATCTTGATCATTAAGCACGTTGTGCACACCCATGATCTGAATTTCTCCACTGAACCACCATTTATTTGGCACAAACCAAATGGCATGTGCCCTCCCATTATTTTGTCTCCAATATACCTCACTTGAGTGCCAAGCACAAAATGCTTAATCCAACTGGGCACCCATATATCTGGGCCATCCAGAGTGCCACCCTCTGATGGCCCCACACCTGCCAAAGTAGGCAATCTAACGCACTAACTCTCCCATCATCAACACGCTAATTTTCAAACTAAGCTGATTTCTTTACCTGGCTTTGAAGACCAACACAGATGCAAGTTAAGTTAATTCAATATTGATTGAGTATTTTGCAATCACAACTTGAGTCAATTTGTCAATTTGGATTGAAGATTCATAAGCAAGGATTGTGTATTTATCTATTAAATGAGCCTAACGATTATTCAGCGCTCAATTTAAACCACAAACCCTAAATATTTTTAAAATCCAGCAACTGTGTAACATGGAGGAGTCACCATCATCCCTGCCTCTCATCCCTGGGGTTTCCCCCTCAATACCAACAGTTGCCTCCATTGTAGTCTACTGGCTTGCTATATTGCCTTTAAGGCTCTTGAACCGTTATTTTCCTCAAGTGAACCCTAGAACGTCCCTCTTTAGAGTCATTAGGACAGCTATGCTCATGGCATTCTGAGTTCTCCACTGAGTATCGAGAAACCCAAAGTAAAACCCCATTCTTTCTTTAGTCAGTCGCTTCTATGTCATAATGAACTGGCCCCTAAGTTTAGCGCTCCTCACTTCCTCTAGGGACTGAAAAAGGCAATATCCTAATTTTTTCCACAAAGACAATCAATTAGGACCTTATCTTATCGCTGGTCCCAAGTCTCTTTTATACAAGCCTGCAAGCTGCTTCTAACAGTAAGCACAACTCCCTGGGTAGAAACAACTAAAAACCTCATTTGATGTGCGCCTCAAAGTGTAATGGGTCCTTCTTGTCCCCTCCACTGAGGTAGCTGATCAAGTCTCAGATGCCCTAGATGAACTTCAGGTGCATGTTGCTGCCAGAAATTTCCAGACACCTGCACCCAATGATCCCAATGAAGTGTGTCTCCTCAATGCTTTTAACGGAGATGCTCACCGCTGATTGCATGTGGTGCTACGCTCTAGAACCAAGATGGAAAAATCCTACACCCTTTCTTACATTGGGCTCTTCATCATTTCAAAAAACAAAGTCAAGAGCATTAAGCCTTTTCTATTTTTCACCTTGGACCAGGGAGCCTTAAATTTGCTGTCTCTCATTGAGGCTTTTGATACTCTGGACCCCTCAGTGGTAACACGTTCCAAAAATGCAGTCTCTGCCTTTAGGGTCAACCTTGACTCAACTTCTGCGCGCCAGAACTCCTGAGATCCATCCCTGAATCCTTGGAGGCTGCCTTCGCGCTAATGCGCTCAAAAAGGCCAGACCTTTCCAAAAACCCATACCAGCGGTGGCTGTCCTTGCACACTTTCAGGCATTTGTACCCCATTAGACTAGTTCACCTCCTTTAAAGACCCCCACCCCTCTTCTTTCTGGGTAAAGGACATGAGAAACGCACTTCTAATGGTGATGGTATTTTCCTGGAATTTGTCTTCCTGTCCTCAGGCCCATTCATATCCTACTGGAAGATCATACTTTGGACCCTTCTCTCCCTCTAATGAAGGAGGAGTTGCTTATAGACTTGAAACCCAAGCACCCTATTTTGTCATTTGAACAGAAATCCTATAAGATGCTCGCTTGGAGGGCTAGCTACTCAACCCACCAGCTACTAAGAGTCTTTTTATGCCCGTGATTCAACTCCTCTGCTCTTTTACTCTCAGAACAAAATAACAAATATCCATACTTTATATTTCTCATTACCTTCCTAACTGAGTCACATGATGCTACCATACAGACTCTAAACACATGAACATCCAGTAACTTCATGGAATTAAGAGTTCACAATCCTAGATATGGACACTGATGTGATGATCAATATCTGATGCATCCTCAGCTAACACGATATGTCACAATGTAAAGCGTCCAGTACAATTTTTTGTCCTTAACTTTTTCTTCTGTGACCACTTCTCTGCAGTGCATGACCTACTATACCTTATGATCTTTGTTATGACATGGTGGCATCACTAGGGTGTGAAATAAATCTGGACCTCAACTCCCTCTCTTCTTATTACAGCACGCTCAGTTGATAGATCTTTTTTAATTTAAATCGTTTCATATGAGGCTTTTCTGAGTACAATCTCACTTTATGCACCTTTTTTTTTTTATTACTAGATGGTCCCAACCCAAGGGGGGGATTCATCGATGTTTATTGAATTACGCCTGGGCTCCTAAGAGCCTGAGGCGAGGGAAGGGAGGGAGGAGGCATTGAGAAAGGGAGGGGGTTTTACGCGCCAGAGCCGTGCTGCAGTGACAACTGAGCGGGGAGGGTTGGCGACATAGTGCAGACCTTCAGGGCCATCTCAAAGTGTACCTGAAAGTGGGTGATCATGTGTGGAAGGGTCCACACCTGCTGGTCAAAGGCAGCACGAAGGAAGGAGTTATGGATGGTCCAGATGGCTGTGGCATAGGCGAGGACACGGAGGGGTCGGTGGCAACCAGGCAATGTCTGCTCAAACATGAGGTCTTGCACAGGGTGTCCAGACCAGGGCTGAGCATGGAGGAGCGCGCGGGCCTTTGGCCAAAATGCGGCGACACCTGGACAGGTGAAAAAACGATGGAGGTGGGAGTCAATAGGCTCCACACAGCGGGGGCAGCTTCGGTGCTGGAAGGTAGGGCCAGTCCGGTCCCCTGTCCTGTATGAACAGTGGAGCACTCTCCATAAGGTGTTGGACACCTTTGCTGACAGGATGGGGTGATAGACGTCCTTCCACAATTCCTTAAGGTCAAATCTCACGGAGGGAGGGAGGAGCTCAAGGAGTCTTGGGCGGATGGGAGGACGATCTTGGGGTTGAGGCGAGTTGTGACAACTTGTCCATTGTGCACAATTGCATGGCGACGTGGGCTGAGGCCAGGGCCTTCCCTTCTGTATGGGAAGGCATGGTGGATCCGCGCGCCTACTCGTTTCAGGGCAAGGAGAGCCTGTTCCAGTAGGGGGATGAGGATGGTTTTAGGCGATGGCCTGGGTGGTTTGTGAGCCACTCCCCTAATGAGGTCAGAGATGCTCTAGGAAGACCCAGAGCTGCTGACACTGACTGGCGGAGGGCGGGCGCCCATTGGGGCATGGGGGTCGCGTCCCAGCAGACAATCGGCCATAGGAACTTCAGGAAGATTGTGGTGGCGTGGTATCGCGTGTCCAGAAGCCCTAGGCCCCCTTCATTGCAGGGTCGGGCAAAGGTTGAGAGGGCTATTGGCGGATGGTTTGAGCCCCAGATCCAACAGCGGAGGAGTACATTGAGCCGCGTATAAAAGGCATCTGTGAATGGGCAGACGTGCGCTAGGAACCAGACTTTGGAGAGGAGGAACACATTGGCCATCAGAGCTCGACCCTGAGGGGTGATGTGCCGCCGGTTCCAGCTGGCAATCCTGGAGTTAACTGCTGCAAGGAGCAAGTCTTCATTGTCTTTTAGCGCAACTCCTTGTTGGTTGGTGAGAACGCCCAGGTGACGGAAGGTACCGCGCTCAGGTTCAATACCAAACGGTGGGGGGAAGGTGGGGGAGCCGACCTGTACAACTGTTGTCTTGGAGGTGTTGACCATGGCGTTGGACGCCTTGGTGTACCTCTCAATGGTCACAGCAGCGAGGGCAACATCCCCAGGGCAGCCAAATGCAATGGCAGTGTCATCTTCAAATGCCATGGTGCGTGTGGGGGCTTTACCTGGGACCAGAATCCCTGTTAGCTTGTCCTGTAAGGAGGCCAAGAGGGGGTCAAGGGTGATGTTAAAAAGGATAGGGCTCAGGGGGTCCCCTTGCCGGAGACCTTGTCCAACTGGTACTGCCACTGTAAAACCCATTGGCGCCAGGACTCTGGTGTGGAGCTGGTCATAGAGCGCTGATATCCAGCGCCTAGCTGCGGGTGGGAGATGGAAGCGGGCCAGGGAAGCATCAATATACTTCCAGGCTACCCGATCATATGCTTTCTCCATATCCAGAAGAGCCACAAAGCCATTCACCTTACGAGAGTTAGCAGTCAAAGTCACGTGAAGGTCATTATAGTTGTCCCATAACGACCTCCCCGGAATAAAACCGTACTGGGATGGGGAGAGGCGAGGTGACACCCATTTGGTGATGCGGTTGGCCAGAAGCTTCGTGAAGAGCTTGTGGTCTGTGTTGATCAACGCTATGGGGCGCCAGTTCGCCAGGTTCTCACGGTCTGACTTCTTGTGAATGAGGGTCGTAATTGAGCCTCTGGAGTCGGGGAGGACCTCGTTATTCACCAAGAGTGCAGCGAAGAGGTCGCGGAGGGTTCTGGCTATCACTGCAGGTTCCAGAAGGTACACCTCAAAGGGTATTCCGTCTGGGCCTGGGGCTTTAAGCAGTGGGGATTTCAGAAGGGTTTCCATCACCTCTTGGATGGAAATAGGCGCCAGTAGAGCCTCATCAGCCCGTGGGTCAATGGGCGGCTCTGGAGCCCGCCACAGGAAGTCTTGGATGTCCGATGGGTCCACCTGGGTGGCATGGAAGAGGCTGGAGTAGAAGCGGTGTAGTTCCTGCGTGATTTCCTCCTTATCTGAAGTGGTTGTAGTTCCAATCTTCAGTGCAGTAATATCCTGCGCTGTTGACCGGGCTTTCTGTTTCTGAAAGAAGAAGCGGGTGGGGCGTTCCCATTGAGCATAGTAACGAGATGTTGTAAAGTTTGCTGCCCGTTCTTCCTGCAGTGTGAGCTCCAAGCGGAGTGCTTCCTGCGCCGCAACACAGTCTTCCAACCATCTGGGAGAGGGCGAAGGCTGGCAGTTTCGCTCTAGATGTCTGATTCTGGCTTCCGCCCTTTTGACTCTGGCGCGAGCTGCAGTCATCTGGGCTTTGGCACAGTTGTAAGCAACGCGGGTGATGCCCTCCTTGGTCACCGCCCATCTAGCCTTGTGGTCAAGCAGGTGGGGTGGGGGGAGGTGAGAGTCTCCCGGATGGTCATAGACAGCTTCTCCTTAGTGAAGGGGTTGTTGAGAAGAGCTGGGGCAACCCTAGGCCAGAACCTACGCGACGGTCTAAGTGTGGTGGTGAGGACAACGGTGAGTGACCTGTGATCACTCAGATGGTTGTCACGAGAGATGGGAGAGGAGACGCGGCCAATTAGCAGGGGGCCAATCAGTGCCATATCTATGCGTGACGCTGACTGGAAAGCTCCTCCATCATACTGGGTCCTAGTCATGCAAACTAGGCCAGACGCGGAGGGTGGAAGCGCATCTATAAAGCCACTCAGGCGAAGGAAATCCTGGAGGCGACTTGATCCAGGGCGTTCCTTTGCTGCAGGGGGGTAAGAGTCACGGACGCGACTTATGGTTGTGTTGAAATCTCCTAAGAGAACTGTATTCCGTGGGAGATTGAGTTGGAGGAGCTCTTCCAAGAGCCGATTTTGCTCCTGACCTGCATTAGGCAGGTAGATGCTTGCAGCGAAGAAGGAGAAGTCAGGAGTGGTGAGTTTGGCCAGTATGAGGCGGCCACCTAGATATTGTGAAAAAGAATGGGTTTTAACCCGGGGATTCAAAACAATAAGGGCGGCATGGTTTGTCCAGAAGGAGTTGCCTCCAAACTGTTCATTCCATGCAGATTGTTCGTGGGGGAGGATATGGGGCTCCTGGACAGCAGCGATGTCAATTTGTGCTGACCTGAAGTTTCGGAGGAGGCGGGCTCTCCGCTTAAAAGTCCCGCAACCCATTTGCGTTGATGGATTGCAGGGCCAGGGTGCTGCCATGGGGACTCATAGCTGTTCCCCTCCATGTCCTGGGGGTTGCCAGCGCTTAAACCTGCTGCTGTGAGGCGGCTAGTTTTGAGTCCTTTAGCTTGACTATTAGCTGCAATCCGTGAGGAGCGTCGAGGGTTCTGAGGGGAAGGAGAGGGTGGGGGGGCGGAGGACCCAGTAAGCCAGCCTAGGATGCTGCCCCCGCTCCGTTGCAGGGGAAGGACCTGAGGGTGCTCAATGGTGACCTCCGCGGTGTCCCCATTTGATGAGTCTGAGTCCATATTCACTTCCTCCAACACTGCAAAGGATCCGCGCGAAATGGACTGTGGGGTTGAAGTAGGACTCTTTGAGGTGGCACTTCTACCGCAGGCCGCGAGTTGCCAGTCCATGCTGGTGGGCATAGCTCCATTGGGAGCTGAGGGCTGATGCGATAAAACGCTGGTGGAGGTTGGTGGGGGTGCCGCGGAGCCCTGAGTGGGGGTGGCTGACGAGGGGCACCCTGTGGGAGATGCCTTGCGCTTGGTGAGAGAGGGAGTTGACTCTGGGAGATTGGAGGGGGTGCCCATTGGAAGGGGGGCATGAACGCGAAGGTATCCCACACCAATAGTGGGGTTAGCTGTTTCAACTGCTAGGCGTAAGGCCTCAGGGGACAGGTCTTGAACGGGAACCCATTGTGTGGGTTGTGGAATTGCTGCTGCAGCCATGTGGGATCGTTTTTGGCCTGGTTTAGGCCCCTGGGTGGTGGCTAAGAGGGCTTGTTTTCGAGCTGTGCAGCCACTATACAAGTGTCCAAGGGCGTTACACCATGAATACCGGGGGCGCGCCTGATCAGGGTCGACAAAAAAGATCTCAGGGCATGCCCCAACTACCGCCACACGAGGAATAACCTCAATGTTACGGGATACAGTGGGGGAGGGGATGAACGACGCCCTAGCAGTGCGAGCTCTTTGAGTGGGAGCATAGTAAGAGGGGACGCTAAAGTCCACTTAAAGAACAGACCCAAACTCCATTAAACCACGATGGAGTGCCAGTTTAAGAGACTCAGGATCAACAGTCGTTGGTAGATTGGAAAAATTAACCCATGAAATTTTCTCCAGGTGAGAGCATGTGCAGGAGATGCAAAGAGATCCGCGTGAAATAATGACCTGGAGGGTGGCAGCATGGTCAGCAAGGGCAGCTTCAGTGAAGCCCACATCGATGTAGTGGCCCTCCACTGATTCATGGATGGTGGTGTTAATAGGGAATGTCTCCGCAATCGCTGCAAAGTATGAGAAGTAATCCTCTGTATAGAATTCAACAGGGTTATGCCCATAATAAAGGCGAATTGCGTGGGAGAGGGTTGAGCGAAGTAGAGCTTTTTGCGCTCTAGTTTCGGCCCATTTCTTCTTAACATCAGCAATAAACGCCACTTCACGGGGATCAGCTTTGGGTAGCGTTGGTGCCAGAGGTTTTTGCCACGCCCCAGTGGCTCCTTTGGTACGTTTGTGTTTGCTTTGGGCTGCAATTGCAGGTTGAGTGTGAGCTGGTGGTTTGGACAAGTTTGCGGAGTTCCCTTGTTTCTGGAATGTTACAGCAGTTGCTGGCGTCATATTAAATTGAGGGGCGGTTTGTTGGGCCTCGCTAAATTGGGGAGGCCCATCCAGATTGGAATTAACTCCAGCCAGTTGGGAGGAGGGAGATGTTTCATCACCATCCCAATCTATTTGGGTAAATTCAGCCCGAGTATTTGCTGTGATTTTGTGGGCAAAACTCACTGGCTGATTGGTGAATTGGTCGTTTTCAGCATATTGAGATAAAGTGCCAACTTGAGAAGTGCCGATTATGGGGTTTAAATGGGACGGGTGAGATTGGAACTGGTGTGAAGTTCCAAAATCTGAACCATTTAAATCCCCATTGGGAAGAAGAGATTGTCCCAATTTGATGCTTAGTGAACCAGAATGTGCGGCTAATCCAACCTTACATCCGAGGGTTTGGGGGCCAGGTGATTGTTGGGCCTCGCTGAATTGGGGAGTCCCATCCAGATTGAATTAACTCCAGCCAATTGGGAGGAGGGAGATGTTTCATCACCATCCCAATCTATTTGGGTAAATTCAGCCCGAGTGTTTGCTGTGATTTCGTGGGCAAAACTCATTGGCTGATTAGTGAATTGGTCGTTTTCAGCATATTGCGATAAAGTGCCGACTTGAGAAGTGTCAATTACGGGGTTTAAATGGGACGGGTGAGATTGGAACTGGTGTGAAGTTCCAAAATCCGAACCATTTGAATCCTCATTGGGAAGAGTAGATTGTCCCAATTTGGTGCTTAGTGAACCAGAATGTGCGGCTAATTCAACCTTACATCTGAGGATTTGGGGGCCAGGTAGCTGGGTATCGCCCCTCATGGAGGGAGCCAGAAACACGGCATCAGCAATAATAGATGGGGCTGAATTAGCTGACACAATGGGGGAGGTGAATGTCTGGATGGGCTGAGTTGCATTCAACTGAGCAGACGCCATTAAAACAGCGTGGGTGATGGCCTCCTTGGTTGGATGGGGCCCAGCGGGTTGGTGGGAGGCAGCACACACAGAGCTGTTAGGCGTGCAGGTTGCAGAAGTGCGATCAGGTGAACTGGCGCTAGTTGGAGTAGCTCCAGGTTGGGGGGTGGTGCCTGCTTTCATGGCTGCTGCTTGAGAGCGGGTGATTCTGGTTGACCCTGAGGTGGGTAACCGAGGGTTGCTTCGTTTGGGGGTGGTGCTGGCTCGTTTGGCATAGCCTGCGGGTTCTTTTGCGGGGTTTCCCGCCATATTTGCTAATAGTTTTCGTAAATCTCTTTAGTGGAGCTAAATTTCAGGCTGAATTGATTTTCGAAAAGTGATGCTTAGCAGAAAGAGATTTGATTCACTTTATGCACCTTCCTCCATGGAACTTCCACCAGAATTTCCTCCCTTATTACCCCTACAAGAATAATTTTGACATGAACCTTGTTACCAGACTTCCACCTCACTCAGAACATGAATTGACATTTTAATTGATGGTTGACCTAGTTAGAATAAACTTCCTTATATACTCATACACCACGGAGGAGTATGAATTCCTGGGTATATGATGTGGACTATAATGTTTTGAGAAGACTTATTTTCAAGAAGTTCTCCCTAATTGGTTCCCTGAGGCCCTGCGTCAACTTTAGGCACCTGAACAACCTAATGGTCCTAGACCCCTATCGCCTGCCCCTAGAACTGTTCATTACTTAAGCTATCGCAAAGTCTCAGATATCCATCAATGAAAAACCTTAATAACGCTTTAAATCAAATAAGGTTTGAGATAAATAGGAGTAGATCACTGTCATCCATTCTATGTTATGGATAAACCAGTTCAAGAAAATGATCATCAGGTTGAAGAACGCATCAGCAACCTTCCAGCATCACATTTATGATGTCCTAGGAGAGTTATGGTCCAATGTGCCATCGCCTTTACTAATGATGTAATGATACATCTATTAACCATGAGCAACACAATAAGGATCTGGAAGCAGTGATGGTTGCCCTCTACAGTGCTGGGATTTTAGCGAAGCCTTCAAAGTGCATCCTTTTTTTGCTTAAAGGTGACCTTTTTCTTAACCTAGTCCTGAAAGATTTGTATTAAGTTACTTCTAAAACGGAGGCAGTCTAGTCCCAAGCTACCAGATTTTTAAAAGCAACTAGGGAGCTTCATTGTCAAGGTGACCTTTCTCAAGAAGTACTCTTCTGACCTTGTTCAATTAACAGCACCTCTCCACCCATTTTATTTGATAAGAAAGCTCTTTCAAAATGGACAGATGAGCGCCAAAAAGACTTTAAAATTATTAATAAAGTCTTTCTCTAATACCCAATTTACCAAGAGGACACATCCAAGCCCTTCATTGTTACATGTGATGCCTCATCAGTTGATTTAGTGTGGTGTTGCTACAAAAGCACACAAGGGTTTGTTGCAATCAAAACTGAAACTGGGCATATTGGCACAGGTATGACTGCACTTAAATTTGTGTAACTGTATGACGACAGTATACATCAGAAACATGTTTTACGCTTCCTCTTTCTTTCGCTTCAATAAAATCAAAGCTAATTTCGGATTTTTTAAAAATAAAAAAAATTACAGCTTGATTGAACCAAAACTTACTGATGTCAATGCAATTGATGCCTGCTGCCCTGGCTTGGGGTGGTGTTGCGCCGCCATCTGGAGTCTTTCAGCCGCCTCTGAAGTGTGCCTGGCCTGTCTCTGCTAGCCCTCTCAATGCTAACTGGCGTTATGTCCCCCTTGGGACTTGTCCCACTGCCTCATAAGATCCCAGGCAGTGCTCCAGAGCCCTTTGGTGCTCCCATGGAGCAATTTGCAGTTCAGCCTCTGGGTTGAATATGGGAATATCTTACCATATGCAAGAATGGCCATCATTGAGATTGCATGGCGTTGGTTAAGCCCACCGGATTTATTATTTTCCGCCCCTTAAGGGGTATTTTGATCTCAGCTTCCATTTAGAAGCGAATGCAGCAGCAGCCAAGCTTCAAATCATTATGAAAAATCCCATTCCCACCATTTGAACCCAGCTCCCAGATGAGGTCACTTTGGTGGTCCAGTTTGTTGGGTTGCCCTCCTATCTTTTTCCCAAACGCCTCCACACAAGCTTATAGAGGGTTTGGCCATTTACGGTGCAGACTCCATGCTGCAGTTCATGGTTCCCAACGGGACAGATTGGTTGGCAGGGCTTTGTGCCTTTGCAACGATCTGCCCATTTAATCATAGTTCCCACCTCATGATTCCCCCTCACACCGTGATCAGATCTGCCCCTGATCACCTATTCTGGGTGCAAAATCAAAAATGGCCACGCCATTTGCCCCTTGTGCTTTGAACTCGATCATTCAAAGCACAAGTGCCCCATGGCTTCCACCTCTGCTGCTTCTGCCGTTCCTTCTTCCAGCATTGAGTCAGCAGCCACTTTGCACCACTCTTTAATGGGGCTTGATACTCTCGCCCCCAGCCTCAGGGAAATTAAGTGCAGCCTCCAAAGTGGCGCCAAAAACTAAAATTCATATTTTAAAAACTTAAAATCAATTTGACTGGATTACTGAATCCTGAGTTGATGCCTAACTCACTTTCAGCTGAGCTGCCATGGTCAACTGTCCATAACCAGTCAGTCCAGCCACCACTCCAATTCTGTGTCTGGCCCAAAGTTGGCTGAGCTTAATCCATTTGAGTGCTCAAAAAGATTGATGATAGAGACCAGCCATATAATGTCAAGCCAGATTTTGCTCTGGAGGAATTTTTGTAAATACTCTGATTTGCATCCCCACCATTTTCACTTTAAAAACGATTTTCCAAAATATAAAAATATAAGCAAAATGAAGGGTGGTTAGCCTGGCAGGTAAAGCTGCTTTGATCCTAGTTCAGGTTTCAAGTTCAAAACTTGTACTGGCTAGAAAAATTCTCAGTGTGGTATATTTTTCCCAAGGTTGACTCACATCATTAATTTAAAGAATATAAACAAAATGGTGGTAGAAGCAGCAGCAGCTTTGGCCAACACCCTCCTCCGCCAACATCTCCATGGGGTGATGGTACCTCTTGTTGTGGGTATCCCATCCCAAAGTTTAACTGATTTTGATAAGGATGCAAAATATGAAATTGAGGAGCTCGCTTTTAGAGCGAGCTGTGCTTGCATTGATGTGGCAAAAACTTCTCTATTTAACCCAAATTATCTCAAAACCTTCCAGTGATTTAAGTCGTTCACTTGAATGCTAGCTCACATCACATTCACTGATCATCAATTTGCTCAATACTTTAAGGTGATGGACACCACTGGCCTCATAAGCAAAGAAAACCCACAACTATACCCCCTTATGCCCCATGTTGCTGATGCTCCTACCCCAATGCTGTCCATTATGGTCTGCCAGTTAAAGCAGGCGCCAGACAAAAGCTTCCTCACCTTCTGATATGGCTTCCTAGGCTGTTATCTGAGGTGCCATATTAGGAATTTTTTTAATTTCTAATAATCTCTTTGTTTGGCCCATTTGCAAATAATGATGTTTGGCGGCTCCCCCTTTTTGGGTTAGCACCACTAGTGCTAAAAAAGAAACATGCTTAAGGCTTGTTATAAAACAAGCCTTTATAAGATATAGCTTTTACAATTCTGCCATAGTCTCATTAGGTATTACCAGCTCTGGAGATCCATCATTGCGAGCATAAACCAAAGTTATGATGACTAAGGTAGATAACAGAATATGTGTTAACACAATTCGTTCCTTTTCCAATACAGGGCCTTTCTGATTTTATACCCTAGCCTCCATTATGGCAGCCTTCCATGCAGCTCCTAAAGGCTATAGCGTACCCCATTTATGGTTTAAATTTTAAATTTTGTTTGGGGAAGGCTGACCAGGGGATGGACACTTTCGATATGTATTGAAAGAAACTAAATTAATATCAGCAAGGTGGAAGGGCACCCCAGAGAAGCAAACGCTATCTCCTGTTGCCAGCGGGAACACCACAAAATGGAAGGGGGGTTACGTGAGTAGGGCTTGCGCCACTATTGAGCACGTGTGTAGGAAGGGGTCTGAAGTAATGGACCAAACGGGAAACAGGATGAGTCCAACTGATGGCAACAGGATGGAAGGTACCCAAACATCCAATTTTGAAAGGTGTCCACAAGGTGCGACTGGAACTGGAATACAGCTTCCTGGAAGGTGGGAGTAGAGCCTGAGATAGCATCCAAGACAACCGTGTGGATAGTCCACATAGCGATTGCAACCACTAAGGCTCAGAGGGAAGATGGTATAGGGGAGATCAAGGACAAGGCGAAGATGTCCTTAGATAGGCTGAAGGGCTGTGTCTGATCCTGGAGAAATAGATGCTGAACTTCACGTCGGATCACTTTTTATGGAGGGCACTCTTCCAGGCGGTGAACCAAAGTTCCATACTGGCCACACTTGACACAAGTTATGTGCAAAGAGTTAGAGCGCTCAGCAGTACAGTATACCCATCTCAAGTAGTGCCACATGTGGGAACAAATATGCGGCTGTAGAAGAGGGTTTGGGCGTACTTCTAAATGGCTTTCAGGGTATCTAGGGATTAGGGTATGTCTAACATGTCCAGGTAGTCCACCCTAGCCATGACAGGGGTCCTCATGGGTATCACATTGTTCAGAATGGCTTTTCCTTGTACTTCCTGGGTGAACTGAGGAGTAAGGCGCTCCCTCTGGGCGGTGTGCCCACTGATGTGAATTCTCCACTCAGCAGTCCGCATGGAGAGGAGAATTCTTTTGAAGTGGGGGGACGTCCCATGTGGGCCCGCAGCAGAAGGGTGTGATTCAAGGTACTTTAACAGAGAGGGGGTGGGTAGGATTGCTTAGGCCCAGGGCGCAGGAGAAGTTGGGGTGAACCGTGCGTGACCAGTGCTGGGCTGAGATCGTTGGGTTGGTGACTGCAGCGACTCAAGTGCCAAGTATTTTGGTGACGTGAACCTCAATGTTGACTGGGCCCATACCACCACTATGGCGAGAGCCAAAGATTACATCCATGCGCGCTGGCGGTGGGCGACCTAACCAAAGCCACCCTTTCAGAAGGACATATAGTGACTTGAAGAAAAAAAGTGGAAAAAGCGATGGCGTGGGCCCCAAACCAAACTTTAGAAAGGAGCATAGAGTTGGCTAGCACTATCTACCTGTGATGGAGGTTTGGCGGGCTCTGAGGGAATCTATGCATTTCATAACATTGTCCATGATATGGTGCTCCATCACCATTAAGGCATATCCTCCTGCCACCAGTCACACCCCCAAATGGCGGACTGGGCCTGCAGTGGGTTTTGGCACAAAGGAGAGCATGAGCGGAGCGGTTTGGGGTGGGCAGGGCAAGCGAACCTAAGAACAAGTTGCTGAAGCAGGTAGAAAATGGGGCGCTGGTGGCAGCGGGCTCAGTACCAACCAGGAGAATGATTTCGGTTTTTGAGGCGTTAAGTGCAGCGTTACTTACCCTGGAGTAAACCTGAATAGTAGTTTCAAGCGCGCGTGGATCATGATTGTTAGACACCCCAACCACACAATCATCAGCAAATGCCAACATCTTAACTGGTGCTTGGCCTTGCACATGGACACAAGTAAGGTTGGCATTTACATTGCGAAGGAGTGGGTTAAGGCTGAAGTTATACAATAGTGGGCTTAGAGGGTCCCCTCGGCATAGGCCCCTTTGGGGGCGAACTACATCCTTGAGAAAGCCAGGGCCACGCACAACCATTGTGGCAGATTCCGTGAGCAACATCACCCAATTAATGAAAAGGTAGGGGAGGTGGAACTTGTGGAGGCAGGCTTTGTGGTAATCCCAGTTGACTCTATCATAGGCCTTCTGTTGGTCTAAAAAACAAGTTCTCCAGAAGCCGTGGATTGGCAGACGTTGGCTACAGTATGTATGTTGTCCCAAGTAGACCGTTTGGGAATGAAGAACTTTGCTCAGGCGAAATGAGATCAGAGACAACTACCCCTAGATTGTTAACCATAGTTTTGGTAAAAAGTTTAGTATCTGTGTTATTAAGAGATATGGGGCGCCAATTGGCAAGTCCAGCTAATCCCTTTTCTTGTACAACGTTATCATGTAGGCATCTTGTCCTCCAGGGAAGAGCATGTTTTTATTAGACACTGGTTCATTGAGGCGAGCATCAAGGAGGAAAAATATTTGAAATATTTCTTATAGAACTCATAAGGAATCACATCTGAACCTAACCATTTTCTGTATGGTGCACCGCAAATGGCCGGCCAGAGTTTGTCCTGAGAAATTAAATTCATCAACTCCAGATAGTTGGAAATGGTGAGGATATGTGCACTTTCAAGAAAATTGTCAAATTCCGCCATCTGAACTGGATCAGGGCGATACAATTCAGAGTAATAATTTTCTTTTTATTGCCACTTTAGCTGGAGTATCTGCGACAGAGTGATCTGGCCGCCTCACCTGTGTACAGGACAAGCTCTGTCATGGTGTGAAGAATTTTTGAAAAAGTAGGCGGAGCACGCATCGCCAACTATTATATGCTTTGCCTTAAACTGAACACAAACCCAATGTTTGTGTTGCCTTACCAGTGCATTGAGATGAACGTACACTTCTTCCCACTTATGACCCCAAGCCAGGCAATAATCTGCTGCTGGAACATTAGATTCCAGGTAATCCACTTCTGCCAGCTTGTGCAAAATGACTGCTGAGGAGGCCTGGCATGACGTGATGAAATGTGGCATGTTTGGCGGATGTTGTTTGCTTTGAAGGTTGACCAGGTAGAAAGTGGGTTTGCACGTAGTGAAGTGTAATTTCTGGAGCTGAGGACTTGGTGTTCACCCATGAGGAAAACCTGGGAGATGTGATCTCAGCAGGGCAGAGTTTTCATCACTTCGGTGCCTATGCTGCTGGTTGTGACAAAGAGAAGGAAATTGATACCATCCTGTGGTCAGATAAATCGAGTTTCATTGTTGTAAAGTGGGCAATTTGAGACTGCCCTTTCAACGGAGCAAGAATAAGGTCAATGCAGGACATAGACCTCAGCTGGCCGTTGTGCACATGAGGACAAGACATGTTTGTGAGCAGCGGTGCATGAGGCGGCAGAGTATCAAACTTAAATTGGCCTTTAGAACGCTAAAAACTATGTGCCCCTGCAGGGGTGTAGGCAATGAGGGCCAGCAGTTCATATCACCTACAACAATTGGGTCTTGGGGAAGCAGGAGGGAATTAATGGCTGAGAAAAATTCCTAAAGAGCTCATGCACAGGTTGGAGCGTATATGTTAATGATATCTTGCACTTTGTCATCCAATGAAAAGGATACAACAAGGATGCAGCCATCGAGGTACAAAGCTGACAAAAAATTTAAAATTATGGGTCACTCAAATAAGCACCCCACAGTGTGGTGACCAAAAGGATAGGGAAAGGAGGAGCATGGTTGCCCATGTGTTCTCTGCACCGCGTGGACAGTGGGTTTCCTGAATGGCCAGGATGTCCATGGGTAAATTATTTTTAAAAACTTGGTTTCCTAACCTGGGATGGTAAGGCCTTGAGTCCAGCGATGTTCAACGTCCCTATAGTAAAGGCTCTCCCCATTGCACCTCAGGTGTGAGGGGAAGGGCACCCAAGCCCTTCAGCCTTCTCATTATCATCACGTTTCTGTTTGGCAGCATTAGTAAACTGTGCTATGGAGTATAGTTCAGTATGTGATGCTTTTTCTGTGGGGTTTGAGTTGGCTTTTGCCTTCTGCTTTTTTCCCATTGTGGAACAAATGTTTGGCGTTGTGTCACCTGCGGTGCACCATTGCATGATGGTGAAATTTTGGCAGGAATATTAGTGGGTGACTCAGTTTCAATTGATGCTTGGTAGCATTGGTTGGGTGAAACCAACTCACTCATCAGGGCTTCAGCTTATGTGGCCCAATCTGATTGATGGAAGGGTTTGCGAGCCACTTCCACAGCAAATGACTTGATGTCCTCATAGAGCTGGGCAGGCTGGATCACAGATGCGGCCATGGTCAGTTCCTTGGCTGCTGCTCTGCAGGCATGCTTGGCCTTCTTATGCTCCTGTGGGGACACAGGCTTCACTTGAATGTAGCACCCAGGCGTGTCCCACGGGAAGGTGGCGTTGGTGTCTATTGCTGGTTTATAATGGGCGCCTTAACAGCACATTGCATCCAAAATGATTTTGGTTTGAGTAATGCCCTCCTTGGTTGGGCAGGTATGTATCTTGTGGCCAAAAGTGCCGCAGAAGGTGCAGATAGGAGGCGCGCTATCCACAGTGACCCAGAATGGGCGAGATTCATGCCCATCGATTTCCACAAAAGTGGTGTGGGGGATTTGTGTCAAAACTTCTGCTACCCATGCAGATGGGGTGAGAACAACATATTTGCCCATGCACAGGTCCGGCATGATTATAAAGTACTGCATCTCAAAAAATTGGATTTCCCTGTATTTGGCGAGCCCAGCCTTCAGGTGTTACTCTAGCATGGTGCGCTTAATTGTTATAGGTAAAAAGTCATAAATTATGAAAATTTGGTTAGATTTAGTCCAACGAGTGCACTTTGTGTCAACTGCCCATTGACCATCTGTGAGGTCTACCACCAACCACACTTTTCCAGCTTTGTCCGGCGCATTTTTGCCTAAAAACTCAAGATCCAGCCAACCGCAAGGCATGGAGTGCAGTGCAATTTATACTGCGGTCAGGATTGTGTGTGTACATCTCCACAAAACTTTTTCCCAAAGCGCCGTTTGTTGCATATCCAGGAAGACATGCACCCCTTGCTCCACTGATGGCAGTGGATGGGAGTGCGGCGTATTGATAAACTGGTTGCAGCGCACTTGACAGGCCAAAATTTCTGGCAAATGCTAACCGCCAGTTTTTACTATTAACTTTATCTAGGCCGCAGGTGTCGCCAGGGTGTTTACAAAACTTGTTTGGTGTGGGGTTCACTCTTGTGCCCCTAGCTTTTCTCTCCCAACTGCTACCTGACATTGGGTGCACACTAATCTCCTCAATGAGATTATCAAACTTACCTTTACTTGAATTAAATCTGTTGCAAAAGTGTTTGCAACTAGAGAGAAAAGTTCTGTACCCCATTTATGGTATGCTAAGAGATATTTCATGTTGCTGATGAGACTGGATGGTTATATGTCTAATGTTAGTACACCTTGGTTCTTATCTGTTAACATTGGGTACATCTTTAAGGTATTGATCAATGGGGGATGCTCATGACAGATTTGACTGAAAGATTCTGGTAATCTCTAATTAAATAAAAAGCTGGTTTGTGGAACTGTACCTTAAGTCAATAAGCTGACTGGAAATAATCAGCCAAAAGTTAGTAACACATAACTTACTTGACTAATGCTTAGATTTGGGTTGGAAAATGTCAACAAAGGATCTGACAGTGGATTGATTAGAAATTGATCTGCCAAAGGATATAGATAATTGGACAAGGGTAGTGGCGAGGTTAATAAGCACAAAGGGTACTATGGCTGTGATCATAAACCTATGGTTAGTCAAACCCAAATCTCAACACTTCCCCACTTGACCTAACATAGGGTATTGACATATTGCCTATAGCTGATGTTAGGATTAATGATTGGAGGGGTGTTGATTATTGGGTTGGTAAAAGGCTCACTGGTGCTTATTTACCCTTAATCCAGCAATATCAGAGGAGGGGCTTCTCGCACCAATTGCATGAAAATAATTGAAATAATTAAATATGAAAAGTTTTAATTCTATACCTGTTTATTAAGTGACGTATGGGGGTAAAAGAGAATATCATATAGTAAATTGATATGAGTATTTAAGGCTTTGAGGCTTGATGTTTAATAGCTTGGAAAATTCTGAATTAGGTAATATGCGTTTTTAGCCCATTGAGGCTTGGCAAACTTGCATATCTTAGATGGAAAAATTGATGGAATCATTATTAGCCAAGACATACGCATGAGGTAACAATCTGATGTATTTCAGTCAATCCCCATCCAAGAAATTTATTTCACATTGGGGGCCCCCACCACAGCTATAAAAGTGGGTGGTCTTTGTGTAGGTGCTTGGAAAGACCTAGGCATAATTGAGGAAGCACCGTCAGATGGATGCCCCATAGTCCACTTCGTGGTCAGAGTAATCTGACTATTGGTTACTGATTTAGCTGCCCATAGAGGATATGAAATTTTGTTACTCCAATTTGCAGGGTTTCAATGAAAATCATCCAGGGTCTTTTGGCTGACTAAATCGTTATTATAATGAAGTTTAGTTTCCCCATTATTGCAGACTTGTAAATAGTCCAATATATCCTCTTTTAGGCTGAGTTTTACCCACAACATTCTTATTTTGTAGCCTAGGAGCAAATGTCTGACAAGGGGGTTGGCGTCTCAATGCCCTTCTGTAAATGCTTTAAGAATTTATTGTGTACTCTGTTGATTATATGTCCTTTAGTTGTTATGGAAAACGGATCACAGGATGTTGCAGGTGGTAAGGCGCCAGGTAAGAGGTGCCAAAAAGGGGAAAATTCCCAAGAAATAAAAAGCAACGTCTCAGTCTATCTCCATATTGTTTTCATATAGAGTTTTGGAGTAAAACGCAGACCAAACTGAAGCAAACTATAGTAGAGTCCCTAGAGTTGAGTAAGTTTAGATAGGTATTAAAGTGGAAATAGGTGAAATATAATGCAGCAGACTTGTTGGAATAGGTCACGGTGTAGGTGATGGGTTTGCATACAACATGAGGGTTGTACATAAACCTGAAAATGAGTTTTCCCATTGGAATAGGATTTGACCACAGTTTTTTCAATAAAAAGTTCATAAAATCAATGTAAAGTTTAGGCAAGATACCCAGAGATTTATTTAAAAGTATATTAATATCTGGTATTTGAGGGCATTTTTAAGCTTAGATGCAATATAAGAGGGAGTTTATGATAGTTATAAAGCGTGTTGGAATTTTTGCGCATATTCCCAGCCTGCTAGATTACCAGGAATCGCTAGGGGATAATTCCATAATGTGAGGTGAATTGGAAAAAAGTTGACCCTGATTTTGGAGTAACTATGTTTGGGGGATTTTAGGATATTCGCCTGGTCAGATCCATCGGGGATCAATCTGGAAAAATGCTTAAGATCTCATCGGGCAGAGTTGCTGACAAAATAGGGGCATCTGATAGTGATTAACTATCAGGTGTACTAATTGGGATTGTTTGGGTTTCATCACTGAATGATTTTTGGATTGTAAGTAGCAAGTTGTGAGGCGAGTGATGCTACCTGCAAATAGCAAATTGATCAGTTGGTTTGTGACCTGCCTTAATGGGTAACAAGTCCATTACCTAAGCAGGTTACTATCTAAGTATGGTTGCTTCACTTAGATTGAGAGTAAAATGTCAGGGACATGTTTTCCAACTCTTTCCATTTTAGGTCTCAAGGATATCCAATGACGGAATCCTAGCCAGGATGGGGAAGACCATCACTGCTGAGACAAGGATGGGCGATTCAACAGCAACGGCTGCCATTCATTGAAGAGGTGTCAACTGAGGGTTAGACAACTGAATCTTCAGTATAAATTCTCTAGAATTCACTTATAAAGAAGACAGCTATATATAAAACATTTCTATAGTTTTTATCCAGTATATAGTTTAAGTAGTAATGTTTATCAGCTTTCAATAGTTCTATTCTTTCTCAAGGATATTATTTCTGTGTGCGTTAATAGAGGCTCTTTAAGAAACAGAGTTGGGATCTAAGCTGGGATCCAGAGAATAAGCAGAAACAAATCAGGAATTGCTGCTGACTATGTGTCAAACTGGAGAAACTGTCACCAGGTAATCTCAGAGAAGATTAGTTTAGACAATACAAAGGAACGAATTCCTATCTTGAGACATCTCAATTATTTTTAGCGGAAATACTGGCCAAGTGTTGGGCCAAGATCTAAGAATTTAATTCAACTACAGATAATAGTCATCATACTATTATCAACTGATTATACCAACAACAATACAACACAGACAAATTGTATAAGGACCAAACCTGTTCAAGTAATAAGTTTATAGGGGTTATTATCCAATAATAACCAGACCCATAAATTTTAACAAAGCGATTAATAAAACCAGATTTGTGCTAAATATTTTTTTGCCTTTCATTAAAGTTAAAACCCTCCAAATTTGTCCCAAATTCAAAATCCTCATATCTGCCTATATTCTGATTTTTGAGCTGATTTCTGCCAGATTTTCAGCCGCTGTGGTACCATTTGCTTCAGGCCTGACTGGAAAAAGCAAAAACCCACTTGCAGCCAATGGCCTTGAGAGGTCATTGGTGTCCCTCATGGGTTCTGGTCTTGATTCCAGGGGATTCAGATGCTATGTTTTGGATGGGTGGTCTACCCCAGGTAAAATGTCACTAACAGTGAAATCACCCTCTGCTCTTGGATGGAGTTCCACACCACCTGAGAAACATTGACCAAGGCAAAATTATTGTGGGGGTTGGTAATTTTATGGCGGACAGGGAGGCCTTTAGTAACGGTGCCTACAGCGTCAGGAAATCTTATATGGAATTCGCAGATCAGCTCCTGAGCGTTTGAGCAATCTCTATATGTTATTCAACTGTTCTCTATCTCTCATATATTTTACAGGACACCAAATACTGGAGGCGACATTGGGACAGACTGGAAGAAAGATTGGCATCAATAATGTTATAATATCGGATGGTATTGTTAGGATCTGTTGTGTTATTTGCACAGGTTGAACCCAATGAGCAACAGATAGATGATGTGGGGATTGTTGGTCCTTCAGACACACTTGAAAATATACTTAAAATAGGAGCAATTGCCCCAATTATTTTTTATTTATTTTTATAACTACAGCTGCCTTTCGCTGTCCTGTCTCTTCTTTTCTAAAAAACCTCTTCTCTTTTAATCCCCAACTTATATACAGCAGCTTTAGGCGATACTGCTTCTCATGGCTTGGGCTATTCTATTCCGCCAATTCTCTTCGAATTTGGTTGTTATTCTTTAATCCTCTGTCACCCTAATTGTAGGCGATTTACTTCATATTTGTCAAATGTCAACATCGCCTTATCGCCTTATATAGAGGCGATTCAATAAACCCAATATATCCAATAAAATCCCGTTATATCCCAATATTGCCTCATCTTGAGGCACCCAAATAATTGTACCTGATACTATTTTTTGCGGATTCTGCCCTGTTGTCCCACAATTATCATCCAGTCATATCAGAATTTAAACATTACCCCCTCCTTGACTGGACAATAAGATCCTATTGTTTGTAAGGTCGGAAGAACTTTGCATGTACTTGGTTAATGATCTGACCACTTGCAGGATCCTTGATGGTATATACTTCAACTCCAGTTTTATCTATAGCTTCGAATGGACCAATCCAAATACTGGCCAGCTTGTGTTTCCACCTGAATCCATGCTGGTCATGAAGAGAACTATATCGCCTTCCTTGAACGGCGCCAGCCCACTATGAGTGCCTGATCAGCAGTCTGATTCCTGATCTTCTTGGCAAAGCTGAAGGAATATGCTTCAATTTTCAGTTTGATCAGAATGTTTGCGAGGTTAGTCAAATAGCAGTGGGGTTCCAGTCCGCTGGTGTCTTCTACACACAAATAAATAAACATCAGAAGAGCTGGGTGTTGGCCATATAGTAGTTGTAAAGGACTCTTCCCTGTGGTGGAATGGTAATTAATGTTATAGGTGAACATGGCATTGGAAAGGAGAGAGCTCCAATTGGAAGGTCAATCCGTTACTAATTTTTATATTATGCTCACCAGAGTTCCATTCACCCATTTGACCATTCCGTTGTACTTGAGGTGGTATGGGATCATCAGAACCCCACAGATTCCCATAAGCTCATTCAGTTTGGGGAGGATATGCGAGGTGAAGTGGGTTCCATTATCAGCGAGAATAAACTGAGGGCAGCCGTGCTGCTGAATAATGCATTCCAACATGGACTGGGCCACCATGACTACCCCCAAATCTTATATCGCCCTTGCTTCAACCCACTGGGTCAAGTGATTGTAGCCACAAGAATGTACTTACAACGGTTGACTCCAGTTGGCAAGGGGCCAACGACATTGAAGGAAACTGTGTGCCAAGCAAAATGTGGTTTCACTAACCAATATAATGGCATACGGTGAAATGGCTTCTCCACTTGGCACTGATGGCAACAGGAATTAGTTTCGAGCACATCAAAGCTCATACTTTCACAATAGTACAGGGGGCATAACAACTCCATAGTCTTATGCACTCCACATGCCTGACTGCCTTGTGCACGCTCATAATGATTCCTGGTTGTGCTGAGGGGTGCTAAAAATTCACCATAAAATTGCTGATCCACTTTTCAGTTCCCCATTCCCTTGGAAGGTATTTGTGAGCATCTCATTTAACACTTTGATTACTTGGGTGGTTCATCATTGTATTTTCCACTGAGCATCTTATCTTACATCATGTTGCTGAGGTTTGCTATCACAGCAATAGTTAGTATCTGAGATAAACAGTCAGCGTTCTGATGCTTTACTCCTGAATGATGGTGAATCTTAAAATCATAAGCCTGCAACTTAAGATCCCATCAAGCCAAACGGCCTTCAGGTTCTTTGAGTACTGCAACCAGCGTAACAACACGTGATCTGTTATGACTTTAAACTTTACCCCATGAAGATAGACTCTGAATTGCTTATATGCATAGATCACTGCTAAGCACTCCCACTCAGTCACAGTATAATTATGCTCGTGACAGTTTAGACTTTGACTAAAGTACACTACCAGATGTTCCCCTCCCTCGTCCTCTTTCTGAGAATGTACATCCCCAACAGCGGATAGGGATGCATCAATCTGAATGATAAACTCCTGATCAAAGTTCAGATATTGTAATATCGGAGCACCGATCAACGCCATATAGAGTGTATCAAAAGCAGATTGATGACATTCCATCCATTTGAACACAGCGTCCTTTTTTAACAACTTGAATAGCGGGCCCCCAATACAGCTAAAATTAGGGATAAAGCGCCAGTAGTAACTGACCATTCCCAAAAATACCTGTATGTCACACTTACTATTGGGAGTAGTCATTTTGCTGATGGCCTCCACCTTCGCCATCTGTGGTTTTAGCCCTTTAGAGTCTACCACAAATCACAGGTATTCCAGCTGATCTTTGAAGAAGTTACATTTTCATGGTTTAGTTTTAATGTTTGCCTCAGCCAGCCAGCGGAATACTGCTTCAAGGCGGTCGAGAGCTCCAAAAAGGTTTGAGAGAAGAACATTAATTTTGTCAAGGTATACAAGGACACATGACAGTTTCAGGTCACCAAGAATAGTATCCATGGCTCGCTGAAATGTAGCCGGGGCATTGAACAGCCCTTCAGGCTCCACGTTGGTCGAAAAAGGCCTTTGGAGGTGATTACAGCACATTTTTCCTGTTCTGCGGAGTAACTCAATTTGCCAGTAACCTGATATCAAGTCCATCGCAGAAAAGTAATAGGCTCCCCCTAATCGGTCCAGAGCATCATCAATTCTTGGCAAGGGATATAAATCCTTTTTTGTAATACTGTTGAGCTTCCAGTAGTCTATTACTACGCGGTTGGTGCCATCCTTCTTTTTTACAATTAGAACAGGTGAAACCCACAGGCTTTTGGATGGTTTAAGCATCCCTTGCTCTGACAACTTGTTGATTTCCTCAGTAACAACGTCTTCTGAACGTAATCATAAGATTGGCTGAGATCTTATGGGGGGATGATCTCCTGTGTCTACTCAATGGACCACCACCCAAGCACACCCTAAATCATGATCCTCAACAGCAAAAATTCCCTTATACTTCTGAAATAAAGCTATTGCTTGGTCTTTTTGTTCTTCTGATAGTTCCAGTTATATTACTTAATGGTACCACCGTTAGTACATCAGCAGGTGTCTCAGACGGTAGACCAAATTCATCCAATGACCTATAATCATGAACCTGACAGACCTCATCTATTGGAATCAGATGTAAATATGCTACAATTTGGTGGCGGCGGATTTGCATTGGTTCGCTCTGGAGGTTTGCTAACAAAACCTAATATCCCCATGTCCCATATGTATAATCCCTGGACCACGTGCAGCTCAAACTGTGTTTGATGATAGAGCCCAATGACTTCCCCATATAACCCATTCGGCACTTCCACTTCTAGCTCAGTGTTCACTAAGACTTGATGGCCAGAAAGGATAGATATGGGCCCTGCCGCTAAAAGAGGTATCCCTTGATATTCATATATCTGCTGAGGAAGGGCCTGAGTCTTGCACTTTAGTTGGTGATAGCAAACTGGCATCACCCAATCACTATAGGCAAGGTTGATATGCCTCATATGCACCAAATCCTTTGGTACTCCACTAGTGGTAAAGTAAATTTGGATCCGCTGACCCAAAATGGCTAAGGGTCCCCTCCGTCATATTAACAACAGCCCTGAAATGGCGCAGGAAAGCGGTATCAATTAGAAGGTCATAGTTTCATTTGGCAGCACAATTGCTGGGATTACAATGACAATGGACTCAAAGCGCAGAGGTAGCGCACTGTAAGCCCCTCAGAGACAGTGCTTACTGCTCCAGCAGTTCCATAAACCATTTGATGGTTTACATCAGGTTTCAATGTCAACTTTGCCATTATTTTAGTGGACACTATGTTGACTGGAGCACAAGTATCTATTATAGCACGAACTCTATTTTTCATTACAAAAATTCACATATGTACACTAAGAATAAGAAGAATAGTGACTGTTTAATATGTGAACATTTATGGACTCTCTTTTCCCAAGAAAATTCGTTATCCCCTCACTGACTTGGGGGTATCTTTGACAATGGCATCTACTGGAAGGGCGACGTTTACTCCTTTCAGAGTTGGTGCATCCACGTAGACTCAAATTGGTCTGAGGAAACTTGATCAAGCATTTTACAGGAATATGGCTTCAGTTGTTTGGGGACTATTCTTCCACCGCCGCCTTAGCTTGAGCTCAGGTTACTACGTTTACTCCTCCAACCATCTGCTGACATAAAATTTCATCATTGTAATGAGGGACTTTTGCAGGGTATACTACTATTGATTTAGGGACGTTTTGAGTGGGTATCGCAGAGGTATAGGGTCCCATCTCTACTCCACTCCATCTTTTCCCTGATAGTATTGCTCTTGGTGTACATAGTTCACATGGCGGTTATGGCAGAATTTTGCCAAATGACTAGGGCAACCACATTCGAAGCAGTTAACCCCATAAGAGCCACGTCCTTGATTATCTTAAGTGGGTCCAGACTGGAAAGTTTGGGGTCATTCTGTGTAACCAGCCCCAGGTTGGTAAGATGATTGTTGACAGTTGGCATAGCTAGGTACTAGTCAATAACTGGGTTGCTGACAGTTTTTCATGGCCAGCCCATTGTCGCTGATTACACTGTTGAGTATAATTTAGTTGAGGATGAGGCGCAGAGTTATTGAAAGGATGAAGATTACTAATCAAAGCTGGAGGCAGACATGAGTATTCTCTTGAATAAGAGGCTGCAGTAGCAGCGGTAGTCTTCCATTCCATATTCAGCAGCGCTAAGTTAGGGGAAACATGATGTAAAATCTGTAAAATCTTAAGCAGAGGTACATCATCATCCAGAAGCGGCAAAATAACATTATGAAGTTCATGATATGGCTTCACCACAGACGACATGGCAATGCACACGTCGGCTTCAGCTAAGTACCCAGCTTCAATCATTATATGGTTTTCTGTTGTGAATCAATCAGCGAACTCTAGAAGAGTCTCATTTTGACGAAATCTGATTGTTGAGAATTCTGCTTTCCGCTGTGACATCTTTGATGTACCCCCAAACAGGCGGAGTATGGTATCCTTTATGTCCTTATAGGTGACAGAATTACTTGGGAGGTAACAGATGACCTGATCGGCGCTTCCTACATCCAAGGCAAATATTAACAACTTAGCCTTCTGTCTATCAGAGGCTCCTTCCACCGCAAACTCAAACCATTTGAAGAACCCATGAATGTTCCCATTGCAATCAAATGGAGGTAATTTTTCAATTTTAACCTCCTCGTCCCATTCATGGGGTTTCAGGACATACTGAGGAATGGATCAAGATCCAAAAGTGGGTCCTTGATGAGGAGCTGGTGTTGGCTCTACAGTTCTTTGGACTGGCGCTGGGGTTCATGGTGGCTCAAAGCTGGAAAAGTTGGAAAGAGCGCCGAGGAGGAAATGGAAAAATGAGTTAGAATACTGAATAATTTATTAAATTTAAAAACTTCAATATTTATAGGGTGCATCAGGACTTGATGCCTTCGGGATCTTTGGAGCCTAATCCAATCAGGATCTTTACTGATCTTCTGGAATGGCCTCCTTGAGGGCGTCCTCAATGGATAGCATCGCTCACCTGACTGAATGGGTGGAAAGGCGCTCCGCGTGACTCAGGATTAGGTGAGGATGATCCTGAAAGAGTTTTAGCTTGGTAAGGTTCGATGACCAATTCTCACAGCCAGATTTGGAAGATGGGAATTTGATACAATTTTATCTCAAATCCTGACAAGGCCCCCTTCAAGGTCCTGTCGGAGGGGGTGTACAGCAGGAGGAACTGACCATGCACCCAGTTTACAACAGTCCCCTGATTGATGTCAGCAATGGAGTACTTGGACTTCACCTTGTGTATAACTTTGTAGGGTCCAGACCACAGTACATCGAGCTTGTTCTGTCAGCCTCCAGGTCAATGATGATTAAAGAGAACAAGGTCACCTAGTTGAAATTCTGGTAAGGAGGGTCATCTGAGATTTGATCGGGATGTCTCTCTTCCAGTGGTGGTAAAAATGCCCTGAGTGGCTTGGGCCTGGAGCTAAACAATTTCATTGGCTAGAGCCCTCATATTTAAATTGGCGTTCTTGGGGGTGGAGGCTTTGAGCAGGGGCTGGACGCTACTGGGTAGCCAAGGTGCCCGCCCATACAGGGCTTCAAATGGGGACATTTTGATGACACGGTGATAGCTTACCCAGTAAGCAAGCAAGGCGCTGAGCAAATAATGGTTCCAGCGGGCAGGATCTGAGGTGGCCAACTTCCGCAGGATGGAGACAAGAGTCCCTTTAGCCCGTTCTACCACCCCATTAGTAGAAGGGTGGTAGGGAGCAGCAAAACTCTGGACGATGCCAAATAACAAAGTTAATTCCTGTACTACCTGAGAGGCGAAGTTCAAACCATTGTCTGAGAGCAAGGTTTGGGGGCACCCATGCTGGGTGAAAACGGAGTGAACAAGAAATAGGGCGGTAGCCTTAGCGGTGGCTGCAGGGACTGAGATCGCCTTGACCCACTTAGTTAGATGGTCTATGGCAAGGATAATATACTTGTGACCATGTAGCCCAGTGGGGAGGGGACCCACCATGTCAATACTAATGACATTGAAAGGTTTGGTCGGTGCAACAACAGAGTGCTTATATTGAGGGTTGGCCCAGTCATGGGATCAGCAGGTCATACAAGCTTCCAGAACCTCTTGAATGGTTTCGACCATTCAGTCCCAGTAGCAGCGTGACTTCAGCCACTCATGGGTCTTCTTGACCGCACCATGTCCAACAGTATTATGGCCTTCCAGGATGATGTCAGTACAAGAGGAAGGCTGGACATAGGGGAGCCACCTCTTGTTGACTTTCTTGTAGAGTAACCCATCCTTGATCTGGGTGTATTGAGTCATCTGGCGGAGTTTGGCCTGGACCTGGGGGGATTCCAGTTCCCATTGTTTGGGCTGTCCTATCAAGTCATAGAGCTGATCCTCCTCCGGGGTCAAAACTGCTAATACTGGCATCCTGGAGAGTCCATCAGCATTTTGGTGAATAGCGCCAGCGTGGTGGATGATGGTGAAATTGTAGCTTTGTAGTCGTAGGGCCCACCTGGCCAACCATCCATCTGGGTATTTCATTTGTTGCAGCCATCAAAGGGAAGAATGGTTGGTAATAATAGTAAAATGGGTACCATAGAGGTAGGGCCAGAAATGCTTGATGGCTAAGAGAACTGCTAGGCATTCTCTCTCGGTGACGCTGTAGTTCCGCTCAGCCTTGCTTAGGGTCTTTCTAAAATAAGCTATGGGATGATCAACCTGGTTCTCATTGTGCTGAGCCAGGATAGCCCTGACAGCAACGTCACTAGCATCTGTGAACAGCAAGAAAGGCTTGTCAAAATGGGGATGAACTAGAACAGGTTTAGTACATAGGGCCATACATAAAGTGTTGAAGGCCTGCTCCTGCTCAGATCGCCATTTGAACAGTACATTTTTTGTAGAAGGTAGAACAATGGCTCGGCGAGGTCGGTAAACTGTGGGATGAACTGATGGTAATAGCCCACCATACCTAAAAAGACTTGAATATCTCGTAGGCTTTGGGGGCGCGACATCTTTTCTATGGCGTTGACTTTGTTGGGGATAGGTTGAATGCCACGCTTGGAGACCTTATGGTCTAGAAACTCTAGCTTGGGCTGGAAAAAGGAGCACTTTGAGAGCTTGAGCTTGATGGAGGCCTTCCAGAGATGCTCGAAGACTTCCTTAAGATGTTTGACATGTCTGTTAAAAGTTCACAAAAAAATGGTGATGTCATCCAGGTAGACCAAGACACAGGAGAGCTTCAGGTCCCCAAGGATCCCATCCATGGCGCGCTGGAACGTGGCCAGGGCATTGCAGAGGCCTTGGGGCATCCGAATGGGCTCAAACAGCCCCTCATGGGCGATTAGAGCACACTTGGCTCGGTCTTTGGGAGCAAGCTCGACCTGCCAATACCCGCTGGTGAGGTCCATGGCTGAGAAGTACTGGGAACCTGCAAGCAGATGAAGGAAATTGTCAATCTGAGGCAGAGGAAACTGTCCTTCTTGGTGATGGAGTTGAGTTGTCAATAATCCATCACCACCTGGTGTTTGCCATCCTTCTTTCAGACCAGCAAAAGAGGGGAAGACCAAGGACTACGCGAAGGGACCATGAGCCCCGCGTCAAACAGATGTTCAAGTTCTACTGTGACCTGGGCCTCTTCGACCTTGCTCTTGTGGTAAGGCTGGGACCGAAAAGGGTGGGCGTCCCCAGTTTCTACATGGTTGAGGACTCCATTCATCCTTCCAAAATTGTAGGTTGAAGTGGAGAATAAATCTGAGTATTCCTCCAGGAGCTCCTGAACTTTAAGTCGCTGTTCATCAGAGAGGTCTTTTCCTATATTAGCGTCAACCAAATTAACTGAGGGTGGTGACTCCAAGCCAAAGTCCCTCAAGTCCCCAAAGCTTCAGACGCCAGCAACAGCCCCTATTGGTAACAGGTGGACATAAGCGGCAGGTTGGTTAGAACCTATAACTTTTGGTTTGTCAGTCAGGTTGGCTAGCAGCACTGATATTGATCTGGCATACACTAAACTCAAGGATTCCAGGGCAGGTCAGCACTTCCTTGGGAGATGGGTTATCTAGGCCGCGGACCTCCAGTAAATACCCCAAGGGAACATTGATGTGGACCCGGGTATTGACAACAACTTGGGATTTTGGGGACATGGTAGTTGCCTGGGGCAAGTAAATCGGCATCCCCTCTGATCCATCCACAGCAGGAGGGGGTAGCCAGACTCGAGAGCCCCAGATGTGGTACTTGAGCCGATCAATTCATCCTTCAGTCTCCAGTAGGCAGGCTCAGGCCTTGACATCAGCCCTAGAATCATGGGCAATCTCGAAAACCAGAGGGACTCAATGTCCTAAAAGGGGAGAAAACCACCGTCATAGTGGATAACAGCTGAATAGTCTCAAAGAAACTGGGTCCTGAGGAGCAGATTGTAGCTAGTGTTGTCCAAAGCAATGGCGGTTGTATCCAAAGCAAGCTTCCCGAACTGAATCAGTAGAGAGGAATAAGCCCCTATGGATTGGGTGCACTGAGGGCCAGCCGTGCCATACTCCATATAGTGCGGCATGTCAGGGGTGACCTTGATGCATTTCATCAGCTTGGAAGATATAATATTCACAGGGGAGCCACTGTCGACTATGGCATAAACTGGAATCTTGTGGACCTGGACGGTGACTCAGGAGACCAAACTTCCAAACTGAGGTGGCCACGTAAGGAACATGGGAAAATCATCAGAAGAAGAGTAAGCAGTATCAATGTCTTTATTGTCATTAGATACTGCAGCTACTTCCTCAGGGTTAATGGCTTCTGGTTTGTGTGTAGGGGATACTTGAGGCTGGACAGGGATGTCAGCATGGAGCGCCTCATCCTTCATGCTGACTGCCCTTTTCCCGCCTCCTCAGCTAGACATTTCCAACAAGTCTTAGCGCTATGCCTAAAGCCATTGCAATAGGTGCACCGAGGATGGGGGGTTTTCTGGTTCTTGACTACATGGACCTTAGGGCGGTTAGAGGGGCCAGTGGACGCAACTTTAGAGTGCAGGATCATGGCAGGGATCTCGTTGAGGGCCTCCTTAATCTCCCTGATACAAGTGAACCCATTCTTCTGCCCGATCATGTGCATTTGGACCTCAGGATAGGACCCCAGGGCGGAGATGATGGTGGTGATGGCGTCATCCAGAGTGATACGGTTTGTCATAACCAAAGGTTGTGCCTGAACGTAGAACCAATTGGCAAACTCCATAGAGTTTTCTCCTTTGTTAAGTCAAATGCCCATGAACGCTTGCTTCTGGTTGGCCAAGGTTTGGTTACTGCTGAACTCTTGAATCAGGGCGGTGCAAACCTGTTCCCAGGTGTTACACTCCTTCAGATGGGGAGTCATGATTTCCCAGGCGGTGCTGTCTAGGCAGGAGTGGATATGCTTCACCTTTTGTCGATCGGTGGCCTCCTCCATGGAACTCTCATAGGCATACAGGAAGGAGGTGATACTCTCCCATCCGGGGGTGAACTTTTCCTTGAGGCTAGGTTTAAAGTTAGTGACAATAGGAGTGGAAAGGGTGTTAACGCCTGGGATAGGTGTCAGCTCCGAGATCTCCATTTCTGCATATTCTTGAGGAACCCGCTGATCTAACTGCCTCTGAAAAGCCTTCTAAGTCTTCTTGGATGTAGTCCCAATTTTGACTGAGGGTGGAAGCAGACGCCTTGCTGGCAACCTGCTCCTTTAAGGATTGAATCTCAGCGTTCTGTTGTTGGAGCTGGTTTTAATGGTGGCCAACTGGGTTTCAAACCCATGACACGTTGTTTCAAGCTGGGAGATGTGAGCATCGGTAAGCCTTGTGAAAGCACTGAGGTTATCCATCTCATCTGACAGCGCTTCGATGGAGACCCTGGGGTTGAGGGGGACACCATCCAATTGGAGCTTGCACCCCAATGCCACCTTTTGGATCTGGTCCCACAGGGCAGCCAGGGCAGTTATTATATCCCTTCGCCAGGGGTCTTTGGGTTTGCCCAAGGTTGGGGGGCCTGAAGGCCCTCAAGGCCCACACGGTCCCTCAGGGTCAATCTGACCCTTGACGCCCCTCAGGACCTTCTGGCCCCTAGGCCCTTCTGGCCTGACATCCGCGGGGATAGTCGTGAGAGGCCAGCTCTCAATAGTGCTGCTGTAGGGACCATACCAGTTCTTAGACTTGTTGTAAATGCTGGGTCCATGTCACTTCAAACAGCTGGGCGTTTTGGCAAAACTGCTCCTCAAGGTAGCCGGAGATGCTGCTATCTAATACCATGACTTGATCGCGGATCTCATTGATTAATCGTCAGTTATCAAGAATAGCTTTGCAATTGTCATGCATGAAGGAGGAGGCAGTGTCATAGAAGTCGAAAATATAGAAATGTAAATTCTAGGTGAGCCCTAGGTGCCGGGAGACCTCCTGATGGTGTAATCAAACTAACTGGAGAAGGTGATGAATTGCGGGGTGGACAAAGTTACAAAGGTAGCGATCAGGCCCTAAGGTAAGCTCCCCAGCAGGTAATACGGCCAAGGCGTAGAGGTCCCACATTGTGGATGGTATGGCAGAGGCGCTTGAGCGGCTGGAGCAGGCGCCCTCAGTGTAGATGCTGTGGACTAATTGTTGAACAACATCGTTGGTATATTCGAACTGAAGTTGGTATTGGATCCCATCTAGGGAGGGCAGCAAGAGTTGGAAGGCTGCATGGAACTCTAGCCTTTCCAGCTGTGAGGGTAACATCACACACCGCATAGTACTAACCTATCAAGTAATGCTCCTCAATTGACTAGTTGTTTGTTCATCAGGGCTGATATTGGTTTCCATTTATGTGATAGACGTTTTCACTTAGGTCAGCTCGGAGCCCCCTGTAGTGAGCACCACTTTTGTCGACACTACAGTTCTTTGGACTGGCGCTGGGGTTCGCGGTGGCTTGAAGCTGGAAAAATTGAAAAGAGCGCCAAGAAGGGAACGGAAAAATGAGTTAGAATACTGAATAATTTATTTAAATTAAAAAGCTTCGATATTTATAGGGTGTGTTGGGACTTGGTGCCTTCGGGATCTTCAGAGCCTCATCCAATCAGGATCTTTACTGATCTTCCAGAATGGCCTCCTTGAGGGCGTCCTCAATGGATAGCGTCGCTCACCTGACTGAATGGGTGGAAAGGCCGCTCCACGTGACTCAGGAATAGGTGAGGATGATCCTGAAAGAGTTTTAGCTTGGTAAGGTTTGATGACCAATTTGGCATGGCTGGATTAGAAGACAGGAATTTGATACAATTTTTATCTCAAATCCCAACAGCTGGATTAGCAGAATTTGGGATGTCCGCTGCTTCAGGGGTAGCATGACCTTCTGCTGTGGGTGGTACTGCCATTACTTGAGGGAAGTGTCATTCAGACTCATATTTATATCTGGTGCTACCATCCTGGGTGTAGTAGCTCTGACCAGTGTCATATTCATCCTCATATGATGCCCCTCTTGATAGTCATCATTGTCCCAGCAAGAAGAATGAGTGGTATTAGTTAATCTTCTTTCTGCGCACTGCAGCCATTTGTTAGTATCATTTAACCGTTTGGCGAGTTCTTTGATTTGTTGTCCCAAAATTTGCATTTGGCTAAATGTACTACCAAGCTGGTGCATGACAGCATCTCATTCCTGAAGAAGTTCATCTTTATTTTTGAGCACCGCGCCTAAGGTAACTTTGAGTCCCTCATACCCAGCTGGTGTGGTGTTCTATGAAGATTCCCCTAACAACACAGCATGTGTACAGCATGGCTGGTGACTGGAGTTCTGGAGTGTTAGGTGGTTGATCAATGGGCCCCCTATAGTGAGCACCACTGTTATAATTTCAGATTGTATCATTAGGATCCATCATGTTATTTACACAGGTCAAACCTACTGAGCAACATGAAAGATGATGTTGGATTGTCAGTCCTTCAGACACACTTGAAAATATACTTAAAATAGGAGCAATTGCCCCAATTAATTCTTTATTTATTTTTTATAATTACAGCTACTTTTTGCTGTCCTGTCTCTTCTTTGTTAAAAGACCTCTCTTCTCTTTCAATCGCCCATCTTGCTTATATACAGCGGCTTCAGGCGATGCTGCTTCTCATGGCTTGGGCTATTCTATTCCACCAATTCTCCTCAAATTCGGCTTTTTATTCTCTAATCCTCTGTCACCCTAATTGTAGGCGATTTAAATCATATTTGTCAAATGTCAACATCGCCTTATCGCCTTATATAGAGGCGATCCAATAAAACCCAATATATCTAATAAAAACCTGTTATATCCCAATATCGCCTCATCTTGAGGCACCCAAATAATTGTACCTGATACTAAGTTCAGCGGATTCCGCCCTCTTGTCCCACGATTACTGTCCAGTCATATCAGAATTCTGACTAATAGCATATTGTGGTTTGTCATCTACTATCACTGGATAAGGGTGGGATGGCATGGGACCCTCAAAGGGGGTCAGGAGGCACTCATGAAGGTGCTAGACACTTTGATAAAAGGGGGTAGGTCAAATTGATAATCTGACAGGCCAACCTTACTGATAATCTTGAAGGGTTTAAAACTTGGGCCCATCTCATGGCAGGGCTTCTTAAAGGGGAGATTCTTAGCATTGATTATGACCAAGTCTCCTGGCTTGTACATAGGGCCTTAACAGCGCTTGGGGTCAGCATATGCTTTGTAGATCCATACGGCATTAACAAGATGATCCTTTACTGACTGGTGTATATCTCTGAGCTCTTTGGCGCGTTCAATGGCATCAACAACTTTATACTCTAGAAATGGACTCAAATTGAAGCTTGGATTATAGCCTTAGTCTGCTAAAAAGGAGATGTGCATGTTGAGGTATGAGTAAGGTTAATATAAGAGATTGCGCCAGTGGAGGTGAGAAGCCCAATTGTTCTGTTCTACGTTGGAATGCTACGAAATTTTTTCCAAACCTTAGTTCACCCTCTTTGTCTGTCATTCAACTGAGGGTGAAAGGCAGTGATGCAGAAGGGGCAGATTCCTAAGAAAAACAGTTAGGCTTCCCAGAACTGGACATTGAAATGCAGGCTGCTATTGCTGATAATTTTTCTTTGGGAGGCCATGTAGGCAAAAGATGTGGTCCACGAAGAGGTGGGAATTCTGGACAGAGGTGATTGTAGTATTGCAAGTACAAATAGGTCAGCTTAGTAAGGAGGTTTACCACAACCATTGCCACATCATAGCTCTGGGACAAGGGAAGTCCACAATGAAATTAACAGACACCAATGTCCATGGGCCCTCCATGGCTTAGAGGGGAACAAACAGTCCAGCGCTCTTATGCCGACTAGGGTTTAACCAATTTCATGTCAGACAGGACTTAATTTGGCCACATCAGTAATGATGCCTTTCTAGAAGTAGGAAAGGCGTACCAACCCAAGCGTCTTGTCCTTGCCATAGTGCCCAGCAGTTGGATGGCCATGAGCTACGCCGATCACCTCTCTCAAGGGTCCAGCTGGTATCCAGCACTTGCCCTGATGAAGGATGACCCCATTTATCAGCTGGTAACTTTGTCCAGGGGTTCCCCATTTTTCTGGCAGGCTTACTTGATTTTGTTGTAGTCATCTGACAGAGGTTAAAAACCTAGTAGGCTGAGTTATCAGTCTCGCCTTCAAGGGGCTCCATCATGAGCAGAGCAGGGAAGAAGGCAAGTATGCTCTCCTTCATCTTTTTTGGCTTATCTACACCTGGGTATTGAGGGCGTCAACTAGTTCTGGATGTAGGGCAAAGGCAGGGTTCCGTGAAAGGGCATCTGGCAACAGGTTTGGGTACCCTTAATGAGATTGTATTGGAAGTCAAAAATTGATATGATTTCAAACACCTGACTGGCGAGGGGTCAACTTCTGGGGCGCGCGCATTAGAACATCAACGCTTTGTGGTAAGTCCAAACAGTAAAGGGCCACTTACCACCATGCAAATGGTGGCGCTAGTGCTATACAGCCTCACTGACAGCAAGAAGCTCCATATCATAAATGGTATATTTGAGCTGCGCTAGGTACGTCTTCTTAGAAAAAATAAGCTACAGGACGCTCCACTCCATCCTCCCCTTCCTGCGGCAGAGTTTCTCCCTACTGCGCAGTTGGAAGCATCAATTGCAACAATAAAATGGCGGCTAGGTCTGCATGTGCTAGCATGTTTCTGGGCACAAGTATGGTTTAGACGGAGTGGAACTTGGCATTTCATTCTGTGATCCAGATGGAATCATTTTTCAGATGCAGTGTAGAGAGGGGCAGTGACTTCAGAGAACTTGGAGGTGAACTTCTTTAGGAAATTACACGTCACAAGGAAGTTGCATAACTATGGAAGAAATGATGTAGTGGCCCAATTGAGGATATATGTTTCATTATCAGGGGTAAAATTTGGCCTTGAGAGTAAACAATACTTTCCAAGAACTATACCTCGGGCTGGGAGAACTCATACTTGCTAGATTTGGTGGTAAGGTTTACTTGTGCTAGTTACTCCATGACAGATACCAGGTGGTAAACATGGGATTTTGCATCTGGGAGAAGATTACTATGTCGTCCATGTAGGCTATTGCTCAGTTTCCAATGAGGCCTATAAGGACAGCGTCAATAACATTTGAAAGCAGGCAGGAGCATTCTTTAAATTAAATGGCATGACTCAGAAATATTAGATGCCTTTCCAAGTGCAAAAAGCGGCTAACTACTCCTGGACTTCCTTGATATGAATCTTGTTGAAGGCATTAAGGCAATACATCTTGATGAACATCCAGCCTTAACCATGTAACAGGAAATATGTTGCTCCATAGATTGAAGATGAGGGTCATGCACCATAACGTTGTTCAGGTTGCCATTGTCAAACATGGACGAAGGGAACCATCTGAATTCTCCATAAAAAGCTAAGGGGATCACACAGACGAAGATTTTTAAAGATTTGACCCTTGGAGAGCATATCTTCAACCCAAACATCCAAGAAAGCCTCCTCCTTCAAGGACAAGGGATAGATGGGAGAGGATATCTTGATGAGGTCTAGGGTCAACTTGAACTCAAAGTAAACTTGGTGTTCAGAAAGTGGGCGGCCTTAGAGGTATCTAACATGTCTGCATAGCTTTCAATGCACTCATGCAGGATAAGCGCAGAACCAGGGGTGTCAGTCAGTTAGATAGATTCTAGACCTACCTTTGGGGAGGGGCACCATCTACTTGGGAGCGCCATGGCGCTTTCATCAAAACAAGGTATGGTAACTGTGACTCCTCCAGGGAACGTCGCATACATAGTGGATTCAATGAGATAAATTAGGATATTAAATTGTTGCCACCAGCCAACACCCATAATAACATGGTATAGGAGGTTTTTAATCGAGGAGAAGCTCTTCACAAAGTGTCCATTGACTACAACAAAGGGAACAGGTGTTAGTACACGATAGCTGGAGATGGCTTGAGACGTCCCACCTATTACAAACTAACAAATCCATGGGGGAAGTTCCAGGGCTTCCGTGAGCTCTTGGCAGATAAAGTTTTCAGTAGAGCCTGTATCCATCAAAGTAAGCGCTTGGAAGTCCTTTCCAGCGGAAGTGAAAGTACTTTTGAACAATAAGTAAGCATAAAAGAGTTATTATATGAGGAGCCAAAGGATAATAAGATAGGTCCAATACAGAAGAGAAAGTATGTAAGAATATACCCAGAGGATTCAACGGAGTATGACTTGATATTGCAAGTGATTTGACTACGGGATTTAAATGGAGTGGGGTAGATAATGTTCTAAGATCAGCAGGAGGGAGATCCTTATCGCAGGAAACTACACTGGTAAAGATGGACAAGCTTTTGGAGAGGTTTGTTAAGGCGAGTTTGCCTTCAATTATTCTTTCATGGATATCTACCCGTTTTTGGATAGGTCCTCCAAGAAAGGTGACTGAAGTAACTAGAAAAAGCTATTCAACATGGCCAACAGGGATGACAGGTGGACATGGAGCATAGGCAATAAAATGACAATAGAGGGTCCTGAACTAGAGTAAAGTGAATGCTCTGAATTAAAGGGTTAGACTTACTAACCCCCTCTACTTTTGAGGACAAAAACGAGGGGTACTCTGTGGAGCGCAGCAGTTCAGGCCCAGTAGTAAGGAAACACAACCTATTATGGAGGTTTTGGTCTCACCTTCTGAAGAGCTCACTGCTAGTTCTAAACAGTGCTACGGTAACACAGTGTGGATATTATGATCAGGTTGGAGGTTTCCAAAACAGTTAGGCTTTCAGCGGTACAAGTCACAATGGGGTCTGAAACTTTACTGGCGTAAGGTTTGCTAAGGTATTTTCCTGAAAGTGCACATCTGAGACAGAGTTGTCAAGTTCCAAAATCTAAAATTTTCCGTGGTTCAGTTAGGTTTGGAAGCGCAGATGCTGTGGGAAATCATGGACTCAATGATGGAGCAAGTATCATATAAGGAGGGGGAGAAACATATAATATGTCAAGGAAAGCGCCAGTATTATCCAAAAAGCGGAGGAGGGCCATTTTTAGCTGTTTAAAGTATTTAGCCTTGGTTCCTTATCTTGTAACAGGCGCAAGTACTGGGCAGTAGTGAGGTCTCCTTAGTCTAAGTAAGAAAGGAGTTATAATCATCAAAAATAGCAGGAGAGAACTTGTGGGCTTGATAAAGGTTTTCAATGCTGAGAGGTATTTCAAGAGGGTTCTATTTGTCTCACTAGCAGCCTGTAACCATTTTTCAAGTTCCCTCTAAGATCTTGAGATAAGCAGATGAAAGAGGGGAACGTCAGCTAGTTCCTTGCATTAGAATTCGTGATGAGCCTTAAGGTTGGACTGCTTGTTAAAGGTATCCTTTTTGAATTTTGAGTCACGTGAGGAGGATAGCGTTAATCCTTGTAGTGGCAAGTAATGCACACTGTTTGAGCTTCTTGAATGAGGGGAGCCGCACTATACCCTCAGGACACCCTTTAAAGGAGGTAACGTCAGAGGCCAGAAGGTATACAACAGTACTGGCACAGTTAACAATTTCAAAAGGGGACAACTCAGAGAGGGTTGGACTGAATCTAGCAACCCAACAGGAGAAGAAACTCACATTTAAAGCAACACATTTCTCAGGTAATTTCATGGAAAACAGAGAGCAGGATGTTAAAGGTGGTAAGGCGCCAGGTAAAAGGTGCCAAATAGAGGGAAAAAGCCCAAGCTAATATTATGCAAAGTCCCAGATTATATCCAGGTTGTTATATAAAGTTTTGGAAAAAACGCACACCAAAGTGAAGCAAACCATCAGAGAGAAGAGTCCCTGAGAGTTGGAGATTGGATAGGGACGACAGTGGATGATGGTGAAATATGACATGGCGTACTTTGAAGAATAGGTAACATCATAGATTTTGGGATAACATACAAATGGAGAGTCATACCAGAACCTGAAACAGAGTTTAACTGTAAGTCTCAGGGAGTGTCCTTTGGCTTTCAATCAAGCTATCATTCTGTTCCCAAATAAGAAAACACCAAAGAGGATGGTGGTACCCCTCATCACCCAGGGTGACCTCACCCACATAGTTGATGAGCGATGGGTGATAGCCCGTCTGCTTTGGATCCCACCCCTGATTCCCTCACTTACCTCAGCAGAACTGTTGCGGGGAATTAGTGAAATCTGTGCTGAGATTATTGAACTGAAATTGGTCAGATCTAATTTGGGTGGCAATTGGGCTGATGGCTGAAATTCGAATGGCTGAAAAAGTATGAAGAATGAGATATTGGCCAGATCACCCGATGGTTCCAATTCAATTCCAAAATCAGTAGAACAAATATTGGGCAACATCATGAGAGTTCAAAGCCCTCTGATAGTAATTTGGGCGTTGCGCCCAATGAGCTACTATCGACCAAACAAATAGTTAAATGACTGAGCGCAGGTGGGTTGGCTGTCCTGAACCTGTTCCCAACCAAAAGGTCCCATCCCTATATGGGATGGCCTTGGGGGATTTCCATCGCCCATCAGGCCAAACACCATCATGCTAACCATCGGAAACATAATCAACCCCTGGTTCAGACATTTGAGGTCAAACTGACAGAGTCTCAGCCTGCCACCAAATTTTGCAATGTCAGTTCCCAAAGAATAAACCCCCCTATATTCCATCCAATTCGCCAGTTAGGCCAAATTTGTGGATCCTGCCCATTTCATTGTCACTACCCAACTGACCACTATTTAATCAGTTGCATGGCACTGAGAAAATTGTTAGTCAATTTTCTTACTTTATTTTCCAAATAAAAATTTTATTAAAACCCCAAATTTTTATATCCTTCCTTGCAACCACATTCCATATGGCGTTTACCTGGTGGTCCGCCGCTCCACACTCTGGGTGGGCCTTACCAATTCTCTTGGTTACCATGATTCCCTCTATCACCAATTGGGCTCAACAAGTCCAAAATTTTTGGCTCTACAACCCGGTTATCATGACCTTCCAGCAGCAATAGACAGGGATTTTATGGCCCTATGTTCGCCAACTACAAGAGAAAATTCACCTCTCTTCTACCACCAACGAAATGGTTTTAATAACCAAGAATCTCGCAGAATCTATCCCAGTAGTTTCTACCCCTGATACCAAAACCCCTGGGTCTGAAGTCTATTCAGTGTGGTTTGCCGTTGGGATACTCCTAACCCTGACATTCTGCCACTATTTTGTGGTATCCTATTTCCCAGCTCCATATCAAGTTATACAATCACCAATTCCTCTGGCATTCTGGCTTGCTTTCTGGATGTTCATGCATCCCAACTGGCAGGCCGGTCTAAACTTCTTCTGCCGTTTCCATGACACCAACCATCAAATAGGATTTAACCATAGTTTTTATAATAAAGTACCTAAAATCTGGTAAAATTAGGAAAAATACTCATAATTTTATCAAAAAGGTTTTTTGCGAGATGACATATGAAGTTTATACTGTCTATCTAGTTGAGATGTAAAAGCACCCAAAAGCAAGCCAGAATGCCAGAGGCATTGCCGCTCAATTGACGTTATATTGATGGGAAGATGTGTTAAAAGTGAGCGCCGGTGTGTTGCAAGAATAAAGAAAAACAAGCAATGAATTATGCTGTAGCAACTCCAGACCCAGTGGGACTTGCTGCAGAGAGTTAAACTATCAGACTAGATGCTTTAGGATACTCCATAGGAGGGTTTGTTACAAAAACAGAGGTGGGGGGTCAGATCCTCGCATGAAGTGAAGATAAATGAGCCCACAGGATTCTGATATCCTGCTGGCGGATGGCTTCAACAATTAAATTAATTCCCAGAAGTTTTTTACACAAAATGTCCAGTTGGCTATGGAGGGACTATTGTTACTATAATAACTGGTATTGCCTACCTAATGTAGGGCCTGACAGGCCACAGGGTTAGCACCATAGGAAGCTCAGAAAGAAAATTTTAAAATAAAATCAAGAAAATGGGAACATGGGGAGATTTTTTTTAAAAAGTGAATTAAAAAATTGACTGTCAATTTTCTCAGTGTGTTAAAAACTGTTTAAATAGTTTTTTAATTTGTGGAATAATTTATAAAAGCATGGGATCAGGGCCCTCAAGATTTGACCTAACCTGGCGAGATTTAGAGGGAGATGGAAAAAAATTTTAATCTAAACTGACTTCAAAGTAATTGATGGCAGGCTGAGTCACTGTCAGTTTGACCTCAGATGCCTAACTCTTAGTTTCACTGCATTTCTATGGTTAGCATGATGGCGTCTCACCCAACTGGCAACAAGAATCTCCCAAGACCAACCCATATAGGGGTGGTTCCAACCTTTCTGAAACAGGTTTGTGATACCCAACCCACCTGTCAGGAGAGTGTCTATAACTGTCCAGGATCCAGTGAGGTGGTTCCCGGTGCACAGCCACAATGCCAAGAAACTTGTCATTAGGATTATGTTAAGAAGGGCACTGTGAAGGGCGCCAAAGCTGAAGTAACCCTGTGCAAGGGAGTATAACATGAGATAGAGTAGTTGGTAACAGAAAAATTAAACCTCTTGGATGGGCCCCATGAGGGAGCACCTAACCAAGATGAGATTGTTGCTGGAGGGTTTGGGCACCTCATTTTGGATGGAACCATGGGGGCCCAACGGTGCACTTGATCTTGGAAATATTTTAAGGAAGATGAAACGGCCAACGTTGTTGAAGACCTCCTCAAGGAGGTCCACGCACAGGTCACACTAGTAACCATAAAATAAAAAAAACTGTAAATAAACAGGGATTTTATATAGAGAAGACAACCAACGAGGAAGTTCAGTACCACAGAAGCACAATTAAACAAAAACGGGTGAATCAACAATTGGAGAAAGTTGTGCTAAGCTGAGGTGCACAAATAATTGCACACTTCCATCTGACAGGGTCCTATACTTTAAAATTTTCTGAATTCGAGTAATTGATTGAAGTTGAGGCTGACCCAAGTTAGAAATTTTTAAATTTAATGGGGTCAAACCCCTTTCAGAGAAACCAAATTGAGCTTATTCATTCAGATGGTAACTCATCCGTTTTAACTCTAAAGCCATAACAAGGGGCTGGGCATTATGCACCTCACATAGACCAACCTAGCATATCTATCCTGTACTAGCGTTGGTCCAAGGTGTTCTTTAGGTCAGGAAGGTCCTGCAACTTGATTCTCTGGACCTCCTGCCACCCAGCCTTGACTTTGCTGTTGGTGTCCTCAATTAGTCATGTAAACATGACATCATCCATGCTCAGTCACTTTGGCGTCCATTCAGCCAAGTGAGATGCATCGAATGATGATTTTGATTTTTGATGAGAGGGTTCTGGGCTATTGGTAACATTTGACAATGGAAGTACAGGCTCATCAGGCCTTATTCCCGATGTTTTTGAGGATTTTGTAATTGGCAACATCATTACCTAATGGCCCAATGCCATTGGCAATTTTGACCAAGGATTTTTCACTAGATACATTAAAATTAAGAGGCACACGCCCATTGGTCTTTGTCCCCAAAGGTTTTGAAGCAAGTTATAAGCTGACAAACATTTCCCAATGGCCCAATGCCATTGGCAAGTTTTTCTGAGTATTTGACACTTGATTCCACACTTCCTGAATGTGAGAGCCTATCAGGCTTCAATATCAAAGGTTACAGCTTTTAGACCTTGATTTTGAGTCCTAGGGGACATCAACATCAGAAAAACCTTTTAGCTCGTGAGGATGGCAGCTTCCAATTATTTTGGCGCAGATACCCTCAATTTGCTATATTAATTTGGTGGAGGCAATTGCAAGGACAGGTGGAGGAGTTTTCAGAGGGAGCTCTGTCACCCAAATCTTGTCTACCACATGGGCGAGATCACCCTGGGTGAAGAGAGGGACAGCCACCCTCTTCAGAACCTTTTTATTGTGGAATGGGAACACCGCCTGGTCTAAACAGATGGAAGTTCCCCAGAACTTACAATATTAATATCAGGTAAAAGCGAGGGCATTTATCAACTTGGTTGTTAATATAAGGTGGAGTTTTGTGATAGTTTCAAAGCATTTAAAACCCCATTTCATGATTAAAAGAGTCCACCTTTCAGCGAAATCTAAACTTTTCTGATTTTGGCCAGTTTAGTAACCGTGTATCTACTTATTTTCAAATTTTAAGCTTATTTCCCCCAGATTTTCAGTCATTATGGTACCATTTGCTTCAGGGATGACTGGCAAAGAAAGAACACACTTGCAGTCAATAATCTTAGAGAGGTCATTGAAGTTTCTCAAGGGTTCTGGCCTTGATTCAAGGGGCTTCAGATGCTTGGCTTTGGATGGGAGGTCTACCCTCAAGTAAAATGGCAATAACTGTGACATTAATAATGTTGTAATTGGTTTAACCAAACATCTGCTGTTACTATTTATTAATTTTATATTTAAATTTAAATTTATTGCGAGGAAGGCCGACCAGGGGATGGACACTTCCAAATGTCAGCCCAAAAGAGACAAAACTTAGTAACATGGAAGGCACCCCAGAGAAGCGATGCTCTCTTGTTGCCAGAGGGAACGCCGCTTATGGGGAGGGGAGGGAACGTGTAAATGGGCCGTAGCCACAATTGAACACGTGTGGAGGAAAGGGTCTGATTTGATGAACCAAACTGGGAACCAGGAGGAGACCAGCTGTCAGTGACATGGTGGGAGGTATCCAAACATCCACACCTGAAAGTGGTCCACCAAATGAGACCGGAATCTGTGGACAGCTTCTGGGAGGGTGGGAGTGGAGCCTTCGATGGCATCCAAGACAATCGTGTGGATAATCCACATGGCTATTGCAACCACCAGAGCATGGAGGGAGGGTGGAAGGGGGAGGCCATTGATAAAGCAAACATATCTCTTGACAGACTGAAGGGAAATGTTTGATCCTGGCCCAGCAGACGTTGAACTTTGCGCCATATCACTTTAGAGGTAGGACACTTCTCCAGGCGGTGGAACAGTGTTCCATACTGGCCACACATGACGCAGGATGAGTGTAAAGCGTTAGAGCGCTCAGCTGTATGGTACACCCGCCTCAGGCAGCGCCACACATGGGAACGGATTTGAGGCTGCAACAGAGGATGGTGTGCGTATTTCCAGATAGTTTTTTGGGTCTTGATGGAGTAAGAGATGTCCATCATGTCCAGGTAGTCCACCCTGGATAGGACATGGGGCCGTGTGGGGATCACGCCATCATGGATGGGTAGCCCCTGTACCTCTTGTGTGAACTGGGGTGAGGGGCGGCCTCTTCAGGTTGTATGTCCACTAATATGAATTCTCCACTCAGTGCTCCGCATGGAGAGGAGGATTCGTTTGTAGTGGGTTTTAGTACCGTGAGGACCTGTGGCCGATGGGTGTGAAGCCAGGAGTTCATCAGGGAGTGGGGGCTCGATGGATTGTTGAGGCCCAAGGCGCGGGAGCTGTTGGAGTGGGCCGCACAGGACCAGTGTTGGGAGGGGAGCGTAGGGGCGGTGACGGCCACAATCCAGGTACCCAAGATCTTGGCCACATGGGCTCTGAAGTCAAGCAGGCCCATGCCACCATGCTGATGAGGGCCAAACATGACCTCTAACCGTACTGGTGGAGGGCGACCTGACCATAGCCATCCTCGCAGCAGGGCATACAAGGATTTGAAGAAGCTTGGGGAGAAGGGGATGGCGTGGGCTCCAAACCAGACTTTGGAGAGGAGCATAGAGTTGGCCAAAACGACCCTGCCAGTAAGGGAAGTAGGGTGGGCTCTGAGGGAGGCGATGCGCTTCATCACGTTGTCTAGAATATGACTCTCCATTACTGTGATGCGTATCCGCCTGCCTCCACCCACACGCCCAGATGGCAGACTGGCCCTATGGTAGGGCGTGGCAAAAAGGGGAGCACCAGTGGGGCGGTGTGGGGTGAGCTGGGAGGGCGAGCGCATGTGCGAGCAGATGGGCCAGGCTGAGCGCTGGTTGCAGGGGCCCAGCAGTTATGATACTGACCAAGGAGGATGATTTCAGTTTTGGAGGCATTCAGTGCAGCATTACAAACCTGGGAGTACTCCTGGATGAGAGCTTCAAGTGCACGTGCGTCTTTATTATTAGACACCCCAACCACACAGTCATCTGCAAACGCCATCATCTTGACTGGGGCTTGGCCTGGCACATGGACCCTGGTGAGTTGGGCATTCACATTTTGAAGTAGTGGGTCAAGGCTGAAGTTGTATAAGAGTGGGCTAAGGGGGTCTCCTTGTCACAAGCCCCTTTGAGGGCGGACTACTTCCGTTAGGAAGCCAGGGCCACGTACTACCATAGTTGCAGATTCCATGAGCAGCATCACCCAGTTGATGAAGCGAGGGGGTAAGCGGAATTGATGGAGGCAGGCCCTGAGGTATTCCCAGTTTACTCTATCATAGGCCTTCTGTTGGTCCAAGAATGCAAGTGCCCCAGAGGCTGTGGACTGGCATGCGTTGGCCACAGATTGCACATTGTCCCAAATCGACCTTCTGGGTATGAAACCAAATTGTTCTGGGGAGATGGTGGCAGATGCTACAATCTCTAAACGGTTAGCCATGATTTTGGTTAAAATTTTTGTATCCGTGTTAGTTAAAGAAATGGGGCGCCAGTTGGCTAAGTCTAGCTTGTCCCCTTTCTTGAAGAGTGTGACGGTGAAGGCCTCTTGTCCTCCTGGCAGGAGGCGCATTTCCAAAAGGCTCTGGTTCAGTGAGGCCAGCAGTAGTGGGGGTATAGATTTGAAGTACTTTTTGTAGAATTCATATGGAATGCCATCTGGGCCTGGGCATTTTGGTTTGGTGCACCACGAATGGCTGTCCATAATTCATTTGGAGTAATCAAATTCATTATTTCCGGGTATTGGAAAATGGTGCGGATGTGGGCTCAGTTGAGAAATTCTGCCACTTCAGCTGGCTGAATTGGATCAGATTAGTACAACTCGGAGTAATACTTTTGTATTTCAATTGCCACTTTAGCTGGCATATCTGCAATGGAATCATCTGATCTTCGCACCTGTATGCAGGCCACACTCTGGCATGGTGCAAAAAAATTTTTAAAAAAATGTGCGGTGCACTTGTCACCTTTTGTGATGTGTTTGGCCCTGTACTGAACACAAACCTGATGTTTGTGTTGCCTTTTGAGTGCGTTGAGGTGGGCGGCTGTCTCCGCCCACTTCCAGCCCCATGCAGAGCTGTATCCTGTAGCTGGGATATTGGACACCAGGTGTGCCAACTTTGCCAGAGCTCACGAAATGACAGCTGATGTGGCTCATGAGCATCTGGAGGAGAGGTGGCGAGAGTGGCAGATGGTATCATCTTTGAAGGCTGCCCATGTGGAGATGGGGTCTGCGCAAAATGGTGCAACAAACTCTTTTGCCAAAGTTGCTGATTCCACCCAAGTGGAAAATCCTGGTGACACGAGCTCAGAGGGGCAGATTTTGCACCAATGTGGGGCCTTAGCAGCTGTGACAGGTAGGTGGTAGGTTATCGAGACCAGTCGATGGTCAGAGAATTCCATTTTTGTTGTTTTAAAGTGGGATATGTGGGGTTGGAATTTCGCTGGCATAAGGATAAGGTTGATGCAGGACATGGACCTTAATTGGCCGTTGTGGATGTGGGAGTGCATCATGTTCTCGAGCAGCAGGGCTTGCCGCAGCAGTGCATCCATTAACCCAAGGGTGGCCTTTAGAACGTAAAGTTCAATGTGGCCCTGGGGGCCATGGGAGGAGGAAGGCCACTGGTCCGTTGGAGTGTTTAGCCAGCAGTTCATATCGCCGACTACGAAAGGGTCTGGGGGTAGCGGGAGGGATTTGACCAATGAGAAAAATTCCTGATGCTCTCATGCACCGTTTGGGGCATAGATGTTGACAATAGCGTGTACCACGTCAGCCCACGAGAAGGTGACAATGAGGACTCAGCCATTGAGGAAGGTTTCTGATGATAAAAATTTGAAAAAATTATTTTTCCAAATTAGTACCCCACAGTGCTCTGACCAAAAGGATATGGATGGGAGGAGCATTGTTTTCTAAGCTTCCTCGGAACCTCATGGACAGTGGGACTCCTGGATGGCCAGGATATCCACGGGTAAATTTTGTTGTAAAAAACTCAGTTTCCTAGCCCAGGATGGGGAGGCCTTGAGTCCGGCGATATTCAACATCCCTAAAGTGAAGGTTTCCCCCATCACACCTTAGGTGCGAGGGGGTGGGCACCCAGGCCCACTAGCCTCCTCTAGATCCCCACGGGCATTCACAGCAGCGCAGGTGTTAGCAGCAACACTATTGGGATTTTTGTTAATTCTTGCAGAAAGAGTTGCGTTGGCTTTAGCCTTCGCTTTTTGTTTCCCCGACGTTGGACAAATTTTTTGTGGTGCGGATGAGTTTGGTGCACCGTTGAGTGGGTCAAAAAAAAATTTTCAGTTGGGATGGGCCCCAAGTCAGTTCAACCAGAGCTTGGGTGCAACGATTGGGTGAGATTGAGTCCCCCATTGGATCCTCAGATTGATTGGCCCAATCAGCATAGGCTTCCCAATCTGATTGGTTGATGGATTCCTGAGTTGCTTCCACCGTGAAGGTTTCAATGTCCTCCTGGCGTTGGGAGTGTGGGATAGCAGTGGTGGCTTTGGCCGCTTTCTTGGCCGTGGCCCTGTGGGCCTGCTTGGCCTTCTTCCACTCTTGCAGGGAGATAGGCTTTACCAGTAGGTAGCAGCCTTGTGCTCCCCATGGGAAAGCCTCTTTGGTGCTTGCGGTTGGTTTGTAGTGTGCCTCTCCGCTGGCCATGGCTGTGAGGGGTGCTCTTGGAATGTGATGCCCTCCTTGGTGGGGCATGCGTGCGCCTTATGGCTGAACGCATCACAGTGGGTGCAGATGGGGGGCGCACTGTCCATGGTCACCCAGAATGGGTGGGTGGTATGCCCTGTGATATCAATAAAAGTGGAGTGCAGGGTCTGGGTTAGGTCCTTCGCAATCTCCTCAGTCAGGGTCAGAACTGTGATGGCTTTGCCAGTGCACAGGTGTGGCATCAGTGTGAAGTGTTGCATTTCAAAAGATTGTATTTCGCTGTATATGGCGAGACCATCTTTCAGGTGTTGTTCCAAAATGTCACGTTTTACCGTAGTAGGCAAAAAGTCAAACGTGAGGAAAATTTGGTTTGATTTTGTCCATCTGGTGCATTTGGTTTTGATGACCTGTTGCCCTTCAGGGAGGTTGACCACTATGCACACTCCAGCAGCCTCATCTGCTGCCTCTTTGTTTTCAAAAACCTAGGTCCAGCCAACCACATGACATTGAGTGAGGTGCGACATACACCACGGTTGGGAAAAAGGTGTGCACATCTTCACAAAATTTTTCCCATAAGGCCATTTGTTGGATGTCCAGAAACACGCGGACTCCGTACTCCACCAACGAAAGTGGCTGGGAGTGTGGCATGTTGATGTACTGGTTGCATCATGCTTGCCATGTGAGGATTTCTGGGGAAATAGTGACCACCGGTTTTTTAAAATTTTTGTCTATTCCACCAGTTTCTCTGGGGCGTTTTTGAATGTTTGAGGCCACGGGCCTTCCACCTGCTCCTCTTACCTAACTTGCCCAACTGCTCCCTGACATGGGCGCAGACTAATCTCCTCTGTGAGATTATCAAACTAGATTCAGACTTGAATTGAATAGGTTGCAAAAGTGATTGCAACGAGAAAGAAAAGTATTAATTTTATATTTACAATAATATGTATATACAGGGTATAGTTGAATATTAGGTACTATTGGGCACGTGACCTACAACTCTATATGTAGTCACTATAAAGTTGTATCAATCTATTAATAATAAATCCGCTGAGCCCTTCAATTTCTTTATGATTTATGCTGTTATTAAATCCTTAATACACGTATGTCCAATCTCCATTTCTTATCCATTACTCACCAAATTTATGGCCTTGGCACTAATATCACCTTTGTAACATTTTGATACTACTTTGCCCCGTGCTGGAGTAGAAATAATCAATGATAGTCCTATCATAACCAAGTCCATCTTCCAGTATTTTATTGGCAATTGGTATATTGACTTTAGTGAAATAACCTGAGCCTAAGCATTTGATTTCTTGACCTAAATCGAATACCATGCCTCTAGTTTTCCAGGCTAAAGTGCTTCTTGGTAGTCAAAAATTGCACCAATAGGATTTTGGTAATTGAGAAGAGCTTATATGAGATGGATGGCCATGTAGAGGTGATCTTTTTAAAGAATGGAGCTTCGTTGAGTTTACCCAAAGAAGAGTATGAAGAGTGCTTCAGTTAGCCACTGTAAGTAATAGATACTACTTTGCGCTCATTTATTGCTAAAATAAACTCTGTTATTGATAAAAAAAGGTTTTATAATCTTTGTGTTGCCCAGTTACTGTCCTCAAAAAGTCCTGGTTGTTTTATGAGTTAGTACCTGTGAAGTTGAAATATGACGCCCTAGCGCTGATTTCAACAATTGGTGCTCACTACAAGGTCACAATCTGATTCTTTTAGCAGAGTTTATTTTTATGAATATTGATACCCCAGGAGAGGGCTATTCAATGGTAAAGGTTGTGCAAACAGAGGACGCTAAAGTGGCTTCCAGTGGCCCAGGAAATGATTTGCCAAAATTAGTTCATTAAAAACTCAATTTCTTAAGTTGATCAATTGACTGGAAACATAATTAGTCATGATCACCAAGTAAAAGGGATAGAGGAAGATACGCATGTTCATCAACGTCAGCTTAATGACCTTGATACTAATATTAATGGACAGTTCACTTTAATACTTAATTGACTTAGAAATTTTGATTCTCTACGTCTGTAACTAAAAAGTCCAGGCCCAAAATTAGGGTCTCTATTGAGCGAGAACATGTTTTAAATGTAGTTTTCATTCTGCTAAACAAATGATTGTTAATATGGATTTCTAATTCAGGTGTAACGCCGCCATTTTCTGAGATATTAAATCAAATTTTAGTGAAGATGCATACTAGCTTATGTAATTGTAGACAAGATCAAGTTAATTGGAAACCCTTCCACCAGACCCTGGTTGTGTAAAAGTAATGAGACACTGGTTATAGGTAATATGCTGCTGTTTTTAAATCCATTCTGAGATAGGGAGCAGCTTCTACCTCTCAACGCTATGGCGGCGACATAATAAGTTATTCCCAAAGTAATATTGGAGATGTGGAAAATCAGTTAAGACAACGCAGGCCTTTAGGCCCTGTGGCCATGAAATAAATTTCAGGTTACTCCCTTCAATTAACCAAATGTTGTATTTTAGTACTTGAATAAGCTCACTGGCGCGTTTAAGTCTAAACTCCAACAAATAGGGGATTATAATTATCTTTAATAATGAAATTTCATAAACACTAAAACTATAAAGTTTTATTTCTTATATGTTTATTAGTTGCCATGGGGGATAAGAAAATGTACCTTCTTAATAAGTCGATAATAGTATTTAAAATGTCGAGGCTTGAAGTTTGGGTTGCTTAGTAAAGTCTGAATTAGGTAATATAAGCTGTCAACATATTGGATATCTAAAACTTATCTCATTTGGATGGAACAGCTGATTGAGGGTTTGGGGGCAGAAAGGACTTTTCTGTTAGGAAATGTCTTTATATATATGATCTAATGAATGGGCTGGCAAAACTTTGTACTTGGTAGGACCCCTTCTGACCCTATAAAAAGGGCCAGTTTCTGTTGTGTAGGCTGTACTAAAATAGAAGTGGCCTATAGAGGAGCCTCTGATGAACTCCCAAAATTAGGCCGGCAATTCAGTGCAATCCAACCACCCAAACTCATTTTGTTTGCCTGATTATTATTAGAAGTGTTACCTCAATTTGAGGGGCTTCACCAGGAATTGACCAGGGTCTTTTGGCCAATTTCTATCATTTACCTCCAAAATACTCTTTTCAATACACTGACGTATCTGTCTGACACTAAAGCTCAATAAGAAGGCAATATGCATAAATTAATTTTTTAATTTATGGGTGGAGCATCTTACGGTGCTAAGTTGGCAGTGGTAATGAACTTGCTGGACTCCAAAAGTCAGAAGTTAGTTATTTATAAGCTGAAAAAATCCAGCATGTCCTATTTAAACGCCAGGGAACTTCTTATTGAGGAGCTCAGTGAAGCTGAAAAAAAGACCACTTAAAAGATGGAATCCTTAATATCTCCTAATAAATATGAACCTATACAAGTATTTGCAGAGAAGTTCTATCTGTAGGCGCAGATGCTATCAGAGGCCAATGTTATAAATGACTTAGACGCTCAGATGCATTGCGCCATGCTGTCAGGTGGACGGCAGATAGAGTTTAAACTGGCCTGCCAGTCAGGATGCACAAAACCAAAAAGACAAGCTAGAATGCCATTGGCATTGCCACCCACATGATGTCAAAATGTGTGGGGAGTTAATTAGCTAAGGTGTGATGATGGGATAAAAATGTAAAAAGCAATCTGGCAAGAAACCAGGCTGTTGCAGACCCTGGGCCAATGGGCCTGGGCATAGTAAGTTGCGAGCTTGGATTAAGTGGTTCAATTTCTCCCAAGGGGGTGTTGGAATTTAGAGGATCATGTTGCTAGCTGGTGCTTTTCCTCCTGAATTTGAACAATATCTACAAAAGAAGTTTCACTCTAAACTGCTAGAATGAATGTTTTAAGGGGCTTGTTGTACTACCAATAGTTAAAATAATAAAACGCTAGAAATACTAAAAAGTTAGATTTTTATATATTTTATTAGTATTAGCGAGGGGTAAAAAGTGAATCATCTTCTGATCTCACTGCTTAGTATCTAAATTGACTTTTGTCTTAAAGTGTGATAGAATCAAAAAATTATTAGTTTTGAGCCTAATATGATGTTTTTGGCGTTTGACCTATTGGAGCTCTCCAATATCAGCTCACTTAATGGAATGGCCAATGGAGGGTTAAGAGTAGGTATGAAACATCTGTGAGCCAACGATCTTATATACTTGAGCCAATCACCTTTTGGGAAAATAGTTGCATCTTGTGAGCCCCTCCAATGCTATAAGAGGGGTGTTCACGGCGTAGGTGCTTTAATTAAATTAAAAGTAGGACAGGGAGGAACCTCCAATGGACTCCCCATATTTTGCCGCATAGTTGGTGCAATTTGCTTACCTGAACTCGTCCTATTTGGCTGAGTATTATTAATAAATTAATGCCACGATTCAAAGGGTTCCAAAGAGAATTGGCCAAGCACTTTTGGCCGATTTTTTCCTCGTTTTCACCCTTATTTTGAACTGAAACACTCTTAGTACATAATCAGACTTGTAATTGTCTGACAGGGGAGCTGGGTATAGCAATATTGGTGATGATATGGATCCTCACTTGTAGCAGTGATAGTTTTGTCCATAAGATGCTAAGATCTTGCTGGTAATTGCCTCAGCAATCAGGGAAAAATCCACAAAGTACTTTCATAATAGGCCCAGTTGACCGCAGTGGGGAACAAAGTTACTAATATGACTGGGATTGTAACAGTCAAAAACTAGGACATTTTTAACTGCCATCTTTCCATGGCAGTTCAATATAACGCTAAACGATTGTATGATATGAAGTTCCCTTGAGCTAAGTATTTTGACTTATCATACTCACCAATTCATATTCAGGACTAAAGAAATTTTAAAGCGAGTAAAACATGAATCAGGTAAGCGAGGATTTGACCCTGAAATTAACTTTGGTTTCTTTATTTTTAAATTTAAACATGGGACAACTTTAATCCTGATAGTATAATGGCACCGCAAACCACATATCAAAAAACAATTACTTTTGGTGGACTAGATCCCTGAAAACAAAGCTTTGTTTTTTGTTACAGATACTAAAATTAGGTTTGCTGTGGGATACCAGGTAAGGCAAGGCAAGGTGGCCCTGAGGCCACCAGAGAGACCATGCAAGAGTAGGAAATGAAGAAAAATTCTAAAATGTGTGCAGAATTGTGCAGGCCTAACCTTTTAGGGACGCCCTTCCAGTGTTGGATTTTAGGCCTCTATTATTCTTGATGGTGCGTTTTCCACCTGAATTTCAACTACATTTCCACAAGAGAAGTAATATTCTCAACTGAAGAAATAATTTATCCAGGAGATTTTGCAAACCATTTATAACAAAAAATTGATAACTTTGGACATATATTAAAGTTTGGGTTTTTATAAGATTTTATTTTGCGGTGAGGGGATCAAAAGTGAACCCTATTACAATCTTGCTGATTAGTATTTAGAGTAACTCTAGGCCCAAAGCGAGGTGGGCATAAAATTCATTATTAGTTTTGAGACTGATTAGAAATATTGGTATTTGACCTAATTGAGATCTCAAACTCGCCTCAATATGGTGAAATGACTGGAGGGTTGGCAGCAGGTAAGATAAACCCATGAGGCAAGAATTTATTCTTTTACTCATCATTTGGAAGATAAATATTTGCACCTGTGAGGCCCCTTCCAATGCTATGAAAGGAGGTGGTCACAGTGTAGGTGGTTGAACTAAGTTAATAAAGTGGATGGGGAGGACCCTCATAAAAACTCATTTGATTTTGCCTCAGGTTTAGTGTAAAACTTTTACTAGCCCTGAGGCTATACAACCAAGAAGTAGAGACAATAGTATTACCCTGATTTGTCAGGTTCCACTGAGAATTGACCGGGGTTTTTTGGCCAATTCTATTAATATCAAACCTGAATCACTTTTATTGCAATCTCGGACTTGTAATTATCCAAATTCTGAGGAGCCCTTCCCACACTATTCTTTAGGCCCCTAATAGCATAATGAATAGCTTGGGAGAGGCACAGTCCATCACCAAGACCCGCATAAACCTCAAACCTAAATTTAGCAGTTTAACTTAAGATTCAGATTTCCAAATCTTGAGTCAAAATGAAGCAATCAGTCTAACCCAACCATTACAGGGATAGCTCAGTCAGTTCGAGGCCTGAGAGGCCACATTGCAGATGTTGTGGGGGGTTGGAAATAAAAATTAAGCTTAATCTAATAAAGTTGGAGCCCAGGAAGATTTTTAATGAATTTAAATTAAAATAATAGACCACCAATTTTCTCAGTGTGTTATGACTACTTAAATAGCCAATCAATTAGTTAATAGCTTAGGAAAGCACAGGATTAGGGCCCTCAAGATTTGACCTAACCCGGCGAACTTTGACAAAGGGGGAACCAAATTTATTTGGAACTGACTTCAAAAATATCAGCGGCGATCCAAGTTATTGTTGATTCATTCACAGATGCTTAAATTCTGGATTTACTTTGGTTCTGACATTTTGAGCAATGGCATCTCACCTGATGGGCAATGAGAACCTTACAAGGCCACCTATGTAGGGGTGGTCCCAAAAGGTTGAGAATGGGTGAGGTCGCCCAATCAGCTCACATCTGGTCACTCTGGCATCCATTTGACTAATTAAGATTTACCAGATGAAGAATTTGATAATTTTGGAGAGGGTTCCAAGCAGATGGCGACTTTTACCAATGGCTTAATGCCATCAGCAAGTGTTACCAAAGATTTGACATTAGTCTCTTTACTCAAAAGGTACACGGCTGTCAGGATTTGTTGCCAATACTTTTGTGCTGTCAAGCTTTAATACCAAAGGATCTTTGCCATCAACTGCATTTGACCCCTTCACCCCATGTGGGTGCCAATTCTAAAAAAGCTAAACACAAGATTTCCTTAGTTTGCCATACCAATTCAGCTGAAGTCAATACTGGGATAGGTGGCAGGGTCCTCAAGGGGTAAGCTGTTACCCATCGTTCATTCACCACATGGGCGAGGTCGCCCTAGGAGATGAGAGGGGAAGCTGGCCTTCTAGGCCCCTTTTTGATGGGAAAGGGAATGCCACCTGGTTCTAGTGGAGGGACGCTCCCACAGACTTACATTTTTCCTTTTTCCAAAGGGGAGAGCCGCCACCAAGAAATTGAGCAAGGCCCACGTTCTTATAGGCCTTGGACAACTTGATCACCATCAGCGTAGAAATTTTTTGGGAAGGGTGGGGGGCATCAGGGTGGGTAGCATGGAAAGCCTCAACAAGCTCTGAGCAGTTAGCGCAATCCTGAGCGCCAACCCAGCTATTTTCATAGGTTGGATAGCCTTTCCATTTGACAAATAATTAATGATTAGCGTGAGCATAGAACCATGATGCCATCACTTCAGCTTCCTCCACACCCTCAATCATTTGGATCTGGTTTTAATGGGATTTCCCCCTTGATCAGGGAAAACTGAGCGACATGGAAAACTGATATTGCTTTCAGTGGAGCGGCTTTTATAAATGGAAGGCGCCATTTCCCAGGTTTTCTTCCACCAGATGGAAGCTGAACGTTTATTTGCGAACTTATGAGGTCAACTTCATGTGCAAGTGGCGCACATTGAGCATGACATGTGAACCTACCTTTATTTTGTGCGCCAGGAGCTTTTACCAATCTGCGTTTTGTTTATAATCACTTATGACCTTGGCAAGTGCTCTCAAGCCAATGACTGTGTGGCACAAGTGTTGAGCATGATTGGCTGCAACTGTTACCTCTGGACGAAGGCATGAGCCAGCCAAAACTGATGGTCTATATCCTAAGGTCACTTTGTACAGGGAGAAGCCTGTGGATGCATGCGTTTTGTTATCATATGCAAACTAAAAGAGGAATATTGTCCGCCCAGGTATCCTGAGCGGCTGCATCATAACACCGCATGTAATGTTACAAGATCTGATTGACTCACTCAGTTGACCATTTGACTGTGGATAGTACAAAGTGGAGCAACAGGACATGATCTTCAAGCTTTCCAAGAGCTCATTTCTAAACTGCATCATAAATCAGGTACTGCAGTTGCTGATAATTTCCTAAGGAAGAAACATCAAAAGCACATGGAGCACTAATAGGCGGGCAGTTTTTGGGGAGGTAATTGCGGAGGAGCGTGGAATAAACAGGGAAAATTTAGTGAAGCGGTCTACAACCACCATGACAGCTGTAAACCCCTTAAAGCTTTGTCATGGTTAAATGACTTGATAGTAGGCACCAACCCCAAGGATAAGGCTGGGCAGGAGGAGTCCAGAAGGTGAAACTTCAGGCTCTACCTGACCTCAAGCACACCTTAGACCAACGCTGGGTACGAGCCAAATATGCCCAAGTTGGTACTAGTGAGGTGCATAATGTCCAGCCCCTTGTCTCAGCTCAGGCGTTAAAACGGATGAGCTATTTAACTAATGGTGACGGTTTGATTTGGTTGATTATGGAATGGAGGTTCAAAACCTGTTCCATTTACTAAATTACACGTTTGGGTAAGGTAAAACTTCAATTGATTACTCGAGTGAAGTCAGTTTTGGTATATACTACCAATTCAGATGGAAGCATTTGCCTATTGGTGAATCAGTGCTTGGGACTGCTTTGGCAGACCCAGAATTACCCCAACAACATTTAAATATGGTTTTTGTGACCAACATTCCTTGTTGTTCGACTTTTCACATTAACTTTCTCATTTTTTAAGTTTTATTTATGGTTTCTTGGGCGAACCTGGGTGCAGACCTCTTTGAGGAGGTCTCCAACTACGTTGGCCACTACATTCTATCACAAATAACAAAAGTTTTGGGTGCACCTTTGGGCCGCTCAGATCCCCTCCAGATCGAGACACCCAAGCCTCCTAACACCGATTTACATTTGATTATGGACTCCCCTTTGGGGTCCACACAAGTTTTGTTGTTTCTTGCTTACCTGATGTTATATACCGCGATTTACACCCTTGCCTTGGGTCCCTTTAGTACTGGCACCATTTGTGGTGCCTTGTTTCCCATTCTCTTTATGGATAGTTCCCTAGCAGTCTGGGTTTGCATCCTACACCATCTTGCTGGGAACGAGAGAGTTACAGACACTCTCTTAACAAGCTTGGTAGCTTAACAATAAAGTCCATGGACATTGATGTCAATGGCCCCTCTGCCTGCTGCAAGGGGTGAAGACCATTCCTACCAGACCAGTCCACTTTTTCCCATGCACAAGTCACACAGTTGATGATCCATGCCGGACATCCTTTAAAAACCTGCCAGTTCAAAGGTACGTTTTACTAAATCAATGCTTTTCTTGTTCCCTGGGTGACCAACTGCAGGGGGATCTTGATGAGCTTGAATGACTTTGGATTGGAGGAGAGGAGGAAACTGCAACTGCGACCTAAACTGGATGAGTCCCTTATCCAGAAAGTAGAAGAAATGCTTGGAAGTTGGGAAGAAAAAGCACTCCAAAAGTTCCACCTCTTATGCACATCCTGTCTGCACTGCTAAGACCTGCGGAAACAAAGGTGTATTGAGCTAAGTCTGCTGCCAAAACCACAGGAGGTAAAATGGCTAAGATTTGAGTTGTGAAAATAACTGTGATGAGATCCATCTCATCAGAATCAGCTGAGCAGAGTGCAGGATTGCAGCTTAGAAAATTGGGAAGAAAATTCAATTCCTCCTTCTCAAATCAGATTTTGAAGTTAAAGCTGCATAAGTCAAGTAGGTTTGGGCCTTCCAGTGCACCAGCTTCTGTGGCTTGCAGAAATAAAGGAGAGCATGGTGGTCTTGATGGCTGAACCAGTTTCATCTGAGCTGTCATGGTCAACAGCATGTGGCCAATCATCTCTGGCCACAGCCCCAATTCCTGTGGATGGCACAGCACTGGCTGAATCCAATCCATTCGAGGCTCTCAAATGGATGAGGAGTATGAACGTCCATACCACATGAAACCAGATTTTGCTTTGGAGGAGTTCTTCTTTGACCCTCCCATATCGCGTTCCTAATGTTTTCATTCAAAAAACGGGTTTTCTGTTTATAAAAATATTAGCACAATGGCAGTTGTGGCTGCAGCTGCCCCAGTCAACACCCTCCTCCGCCAGCAACTCCACAGGGTAATAAAGCCCCTTGTTGAGGGTATTCCTATCCCCAATTTTCCTCATGATTTGAGGAAGATGCGAAGTACAAAATTGAGGAGCTTGCTTTTGGTGCGAGCTGCACTTACATCTATGTGGCAAAAAAATCTCTTTTTAACCCCAATTATCCTGATACCTGCTGGCGCATCAAGTCGTTCACTTGTGTGCTGGCTCTCATCTTTTTCGCTGAGCATCAACTTGCCCAATATGTTGAGGCGATGGACACCGCTCGACTCATAAATGGAGAAACCCCACAACTCTACCTCCTTATGCCCTGTGTCGCTGATGCTCCCACCCCAATGCTGTCCTCCATGGTCTGCCAGCTAAAGCGGGCGCTGGACAATAATCTACTCAAATCTTTATCACCTTATGATATGGCTTCCTAGGCTGATAACCTAGGGGCTATATTAGGAATTTTTTAATTTGATAATCCCTTTGTTTGGCCCATTTACAAATAAAGGTGCGTGGCAGCTCCCCCTTTTGGGTTGGGCACCACTAGTACTAAAAAAATGGAGAGCATGGTGGTCCATGTGCACAGTTAACTCGTGCTGAGAGCCCTTCATGAGGTACTGCCAGTGGACCAAGGACCACGCCACAACTTCCACTCCTTGTCGTAGATGGCCCATGATTGCTCAGTGGAAGAAAACTTGCAGGAAAAGTAAGCAACTGGGTGTTCCAACCCATCATGATATTAAAACAATGCAGCCCCTGCTGTAGTGGAAAATGCATTGCATGCTATGATATAGGGTTTGGAGGTATCTGCGTGCTTAAGGATGAGAGGTAACAAGAACACCTCCTTGATTAATCAAATGCCTGCTGGCACTCAGGCATCCAGCGGAAAGGTAATCTGTCACATGAGCATATGTAGTGGTGCGGCTAACAGTGAGAGGGCGGGGGAGATTTTTTCAGGTGGATTATGATTCCCAGGAAGCTTTTCAATTGCTTTTGGGTTGTTGGAGTCAGCCACTCATGATGGCATCCAGTTTACTATGTGGAATGGCGTACCCATCTTTCAAGATGACATTGCCCAAAAAGGTGATTTTTCAATAAAATTCGCACTTTGACAGCTTGACAAACAAACAAGACTTATGCAGGACAGTCACTACCGCCTCCAAGACCTTTGCATGTTGTTTTGGGGGAGGGAGAATGTACCATGATGTCATCAATATATGCGACTGCGCAGGTTGACTGATGATCACCCATCACACTATCAATCTTCCTTTTTAGATGTTGTGGGTGCATTCTTCAGCCCAAAAGGCATCACTCGAAATTGGTATATGCCTCATCTAGTCCAGAATATGGTAGTTCATTCCTGACCTTCTGATTTCAAATTTGATTATAGCATTAACCAGATTTTTTAAAAAAAACACATGCGATTTTGCAATTGCTTAGTCAATTGTTTGTTCCAATGGCAGTGGGTAAGGAGTGTGGACCATAATATTGTTGAGGTGGCCATAATCCACGCAGGGATAAATATAACCATTTGTCTTCTTGGCAAAGAATGAGAGAGGAACTGGGGATGTCTCCTTGAACAACAACCCTTCATAAGAATGTTTCTAACCATGCATTTAGGGCAGCCTCTTCCACTGTATGCGGGTACAGTGGGCAGTTTATGTTCATTTTTCACCATTTTCTGAAGATTTGAATCGAATTCCATATGAGGGGAAGGCAGTTAGCCTTTTTAGAATCAAAAATGCACTGTTAGCTCATAAACGCTGAGGGAAAATCCGGTGGAAGACCTACAAAAGAAACGATGGTTGTAAAAGATCCACGGTTCTGTGCTTTATTGATGATGTTAGCATTGGGACTTTACCCTCCACCTGACCATTGGAAAACGACAGCCTGTTAGATTACAGATGGATACCACATGCTGCCAACGCAACCAACACACACCTAGAATTACTAGGACCAAAAGTTTAGTCATTGCCAAGGATCAATTGCAGAAACTAAACTGGTGACCTAAGAAAGATACTGGATGCTGAACTTTGTAGGATCGATGGGAGTCTGATGAAGCGACCAACACTGCTGGACCTGGTCCAAGTCTAGATCAAGCTTCTGAGCCAACTCCAGACTCATGAAGTTGCCCGCTGCTCCAGTGCCAACCAAGACCTCAAAGGACACCTGGTGTGTTCTGATGCTAATTTTCATTGTCAAAAAAAAGGCATTTTTTGTCCAATGGAGGATGTGGTCAATTCTGATGGCACCAAAGTTAATGCAACTAAATCAGGGGAAAAGCAGGTTTCTTTAAAAGAGCAAAATTTAGACGAATAAGAGGTTGAATCACTTCCCAGGCTGGTCTTCCGTTAACTTGTAGACAGGTGAGCTGGAGTAAATCAACTCAGGTGCAGGGGTAGCATCAGGCCCGGGAACCAATACAGATGCTGAGTCAATGTCAATATCAGAACCTGAGAGAAATTGGGCAAATCAAATCATGAAGTTCTCATTTTTTGGGGCGGGGATCATGGCAGAGAGATGCATTAATTGAAGTCGCTACCTTGAAAATCTGGTCCACTTTTCCATAGGGGTAGACCAGATAATGTGATGAGCAGAGGCTGAATCCAACGCTATTTGAAAAATGCTTAAGGTACATCCCTGGGAAGATACAGCGCTGAGCTTGCTAATGGAAAGAAGAGATAAAAGACGCTATTCTAGGGGCTTTGGTGTTTATAGAGAATAATTGGGACAGACATTTAGAACACGGCACAAGAGATTTTAATGCTGCTGACACTATGACAACAAGTGAGGCAGTGTCACCTGCATGAGTGGCGTAGCGCAAATTTTTATACACCCACCAGCGAGATTTACCTTCAACTGCATCCAAAAAGGGCTACGCTCTGCTGAGACTTTGTAAGCGCAGATTCACTGTTTGGTATGATCGTGGACCACATCAGCACATCAGAGAAGGTGTCAAGGACTTGATTCACAATCTCAGGGGGAAGAAACATCCATGTTTATGGCTTAAGGGCGGGCTGAGGGGGCAGTAGAAGATAATGGTACAATAAAACCATGAAGGAATTCCTATAAAGCCATCCAAGAGCTGCTTACAAAATTGGCTATCAACCAGACAAAAAACAGAAAGCAGGTCACCAACTGTACATTCATATGGTAAATGGAGAACACTGCTGCACCCATCTTGAAGAGGAGGGTGGAAATGGCTGGAAACAATGGAGGGTTGATTGTGTCAGGGATACAGAAGAAAAAGTTTAGACTGGTCAGTCAGTTAGGTGAAAAAGCATTTAAAAGGCGTGCTAAAATTCCAATGGCATAGCTGCTCAAAGAACGTTAAGTGCAGTTAGATAAGAGCCAAGGAGTGCCAATGGGACGCAAATGTAAAAAGCAAGTTGGCAAGAAACCAGGCTGTTCCAGTATCAGAGCTAATGGACCTGGGCGTATGAAGTTGCGAAATTGTATTAGGTGGCTCAATTTTCCCATGGGGGAGCTGGGTACAGCAAATAGGTGCTTTTACGGATCATTGCCTATAGCTGAGACAGTTTTGTCCATTAGGTGCTGAGATCTTGCTGGTGGATTGCCTTAGCAATCAGGGGAAATTCCACAAAGTTCCTGACATAATAGGCCCAGTCAACCACCATGGGGAGCAAAGTTACTAACATGACTGGGATAGCCCAGTCAGTATGAGGTCCAAAAGTCCACATTGCAGATAGCGGGGGTTCAGTGAAGAAAGATTTAAACTTAATTAAAATAAGTTGGTGCATGGAAAAATATTTTTAATAAATTTAAAATAAGAGAATTGACCATCAACTTTCTCAGTGTGTTACAAATGCTTAAATAGCCAATCAATCTGAAAATAGCTTAAGAAAGCATAGGACTGGCCTCAAAATTTGACCTAACCCAGCAAACTTTGAGTGATCAGGGGAATTAAAATTATTTAAAACTGACTTTGAAATTATGAGTGGTAGTCCGAGCTGTTGTCAGTTTATCCAAGGATTCTATAATTCCAGATTCACCACAGTTTTGATGATTTGAGCGATGGCATCTTGCCCAATGGGCAATGGGAACCTCCCAAGGCCACCCCATGTAGGGGCGGTCCCAAGAGGTCAGGAATAGGTTTGGGGCGCCCAATCCGCCTCCACCTGATCGCTATGGCGTCCGTTTGACAGGCGAGATTTACCAGACAAGGAATTTGATTCTTTTGGAGAGGGTTCCAATCTGATGGTGAACCTTACCAATGGCCCAAATTCATCAGCAAGTGTTACCAAAAGATTCAAGTTGAACTCTTTTTACATTAAAAGTACGCGGCTGTCAGACTTTGTTGCCAATAGTTTTGTGAAGTCAGGTCAAGATGCCAAAGGCTCGTTGCCATCAACCTCATTCAATCCCTTCACCCCATGTGGGTGACAATTTTCCAATAGCTCGACACTAATTTTCTTAATTCACTGTACCAATTCTGCCAAAGTTGATACTGTAATTGGTGGCGTGGTCCTCAAAGGGTAATCTGTTACCATTTTCTCGCACACCACATGAGCGAGATCTCCCTGGGAGTTGAGAGGGCAGCTGGCCTTCTCAGCTCTTCTTTTGAAAGGAAAGGGAATGCCACCCAGTCCAAGTGGAGGGATTCTCGCCCAGACTTACACATGCCTGCAAGCCTTTAACGATTTAGATAGGGTGTTGATACCACTTTAGACTAAGATAATGACATAGCCTATATGGTAAATTATCTACATAAATGCGCTGTCACTTTTGAGGCGCCTAAACAAAGTCCCTGCAAGCTTTGCAACCAACTGTGAATTAGCTTGGCTGTATGGCCCTCATTCCCATTAGCATGATATTAGTCAGGTTACTTGTTATCTTTTCAAAACTCTTGGCTACTATGCCAATCTTTAACAATTTGAGCTATAAGCTTAAGCTCATATAGCGAACCCTGGAATAAGGCGGACTTGGGAAAGGTCAGGGCGGAGTATAACTGTAATTACCCACTTATGTTGCCTTTAAAAAATACTTGGTAATAAAGACCTTCAAAACCGCTTGTCATTAAATCAATGAGCGCTGGTGACAACCGCCTCCATTAGTTCAGCTAGCCCTCATGGGTAATATGTTAGCAGGTATTAACTTCATGCAAAAGAATTGCAAGGCCAAGTTGGTGCAAAAATTGTACCAAAGCCTTACGTTAATAATTTAGATTTACAAGATATTCCAGTTTTCTATGGTGATATCCCCAATTGGATGGAGTCCACGGGGTTATCCCTCTCAATAGTTTAACCAATTTCAGCTCTCAGCTAGGTTTGGAGATTCAAACATATTAAGTCAAAATGAACACTCTGGTTGTTCTCACAATGAATCTGTTTGAAGCTTATTTTAAGAAAGAACTTATATTGGAAATTCAGTAAAAAAAACTTAAATTATGCGCCATTATAGACAGTGAAGCACCAATTATATTGTGTACATCAGACTAGTAAAGAGACTGGCCTTGCTTCTGACATAGATCATCAGAAATTCTACGGTACTTTGTCAGGAAAACAGCATAAAAAGTTTAGACTGACCTGCCATTCATGATGCAAAAGCACCTAAAAACAAGCCAGAATGCCAGTGGCTTGCTGCTTGAACGAAGTTGTATGGTGCGGGAAGATGTGCAACTATGGCACTTTGATTTTTGACAATTGTGAAAAAAATGGCAATGAACCAAACAGATGCTACCCTCAGACCCTGCGGGCCTTTCTGCAGAGGTTTGCACTACTGGATTAACAGCTTCTGGATTTCCAATGGAATGGGTCATCAAAAGCAGAGACAAGGGGGCAAATCCTTGCTTGAAAGTGAGATATATGAGGTCACAGGAATTTAATATCCTGGTAGCGGATGGTTTAACAACAGGATTAAATTCCCTGAAATTTCTTGCATGATGGATCCAGTTGACTATGGTGGGAGCAAATGTGACCATCAAAACTGGTATGGCCCATCCAGTATAGGGGCTGATGGGCAACAAGTTAGTTCCATCGGGACTTTGGCAAGAAGAAGTGAAGTAGAATAAAAAAATCTGGATACTGGCAAAGAATTTTATTGAAAGTAAAAATTAAGAAATCAACCAACAATTTTCTCAGTGCGATACAAATTATTTAATATTGTTCAATTTGAGTCAGCTTGTCAAAGCAACGTGATTGGGGCCCTCAAATTTTGACCTAGCCAGCGAATTTTTGAGGGATGGGGGAAATGATTTTAATCTAAACTGATATAGAAAGATTTGGTGGCAGGCTGAGTCACCATCAGTTCATCTGCAATTGCCTGACCCAAGGCTTTACTGCGTTTATGTCAGTTAGCGCGGCACTTTTTGGCCCAAAGGCAATGGGAATCCCCCAGGGCCACCTCACATAGGTGCGGTCCCAACGGATAAAAAATGGGTTTAAGATGGCCAACCCACCCATGCCTGATCGCTGGAGCGTTCATTCGACCAAATGAATACCCATGAACACCAATCCTGATTTTTAAAAATGGGGGTTTCAAACTATCAGCAACAGTACCCAATGGTGATACTTGCTTATTGGGGATTGTCCCCAATGATTTTGAGGGGAGTTTGGCGTCAGCAACCATACTGCTCAAGGTCCTAAAGCCATCATCAAATTTGACCAAGAATTTGTTACTTATCCCCTTATGACTATTAGCTTCTCGCAAATTGGGCTTTATTCCCATAGATTTCAGACATTTTTTGCTTCAATTCTGAGGATTTGGCACCATTGGTTTTATAAAGTCCCTCCTGCCCATGAGAAATATGGTTACCAATGATTACTGAGAAGATTTCCTCAATTTGGCAAACTAATTTAGGGGAGGCAAGCGTAGGGCTGGGGGAGGAATCTTCAGAGGGAGCGCTGTTACCCAGTGCTCGTCTACCACATGGGCAAGGTCTCCCTGGGTGATGAGGGGTACAGCCGCCCTCTTTAGACCCTTTTTATTAGGAAATGGGAAAATCGCCCAGTCCACACAGAGGAGACATTCCCCTGAACTTGCATTACCATTTCCTTTTGCCAGAGGAGGGGCGCCACTGCTGGTAAACTGTATGAGATCTACATTTTTGTGAGCCTTGGGCAATTTGATTGCCATTAAAATTACAACCTTTTTGGGTGGATGGGAGCATCAAGATGGGACATGTGAACTACCTTAACTAGTATCATACAGTTTTTGCGCAATCATGGGCCTTGACCAGCTGTTATTATAGGCTGGATAACACTTCCAAGTGACGAGATATTGAACTGACCTCCGAGATTTTCAGAATGCTAAAACACCCTCCATTTTAGCCTCCTCTGCACCCTCAATCACTCTCAGCTCAGGATCTGAGGGGATTTCCCCCTTGAACAGGAACAGCTGAGATATGTGGAAGTCTGGATGTTTCTTTCAGTGAGGAGGCAATTTCAACCGGAAAGCAACATTACCCAAATCCTCCACCAACAAGTGGGGACCCAAATGTTTGCTTGCAAACTTCTGGGAGGGTACCTGCATCCCTAAATGGCGTGTATCAAGCATGACATATGAGCCTACCACAATATCATGGCCAGGAAGCCACTTCCAATCTGCAAAATGCTTGTAGTCACTAATAGCCTTAGTGAGATGCTCCCGCACCAAGGACTGAATAGACCAAATGTGCTCTGCATGATCTGCGGCAGCTGGGGCCTCTTAACGCAGACAAGGACCGACCAAAAATGAGGGGTTAAACCCCCAAAGTGGCTTCATAGGGGGAAACCCCCGTGGAGGCATGCGTTCCATTGTTATAAGCAAATTGAGTGAGAGGAAGGTCTTTGGCCCAGGTATCCTGAATGGCCGCAGCATAGTAGCGCAAGTACTGTTCCAAGATTTGATTAACCTACTCAGTTTTTCCATCATACTGGGGATGATATTCTGTGGAACAACAGGGTGTAATTTTTAAAATGGGTAAAAGATCATTACAGAACCATGCTGTAAACTGGGGACCACAGTCGCTGATAATCACCTGTGGGAGACTAAACATAGAAAACAGATGGTGCATAAAGAGACAGGCAGTTTCTCCTGATGAAATCGCAGAAGAGCATGGGATAAATAGAACAAATTTAGGAAAATAATCGACCACCACCATCACTGCAGTAAACCCATTAGAACATGGAAGTTTGGCAACAAAATTCATTGACACCAATGTCCATGGACCCTCTGCCTGTTGTAAAGGAGAAGGAGACCATTCCTTCCTGATCGATCTGACTTGGCCCACATGCAGGTAATGCAATTGGTGATCAAGTCCAAAATTTCTTTTTACAAGCCCGCCCAAACTATAATTCCACTTAATCAAATCAATACATTTCTTATTACCTGGATGACCAATTGTGGGAGGGTCGTGATGAGCCCAAAACACTTCATTTCTAAAAAGAGGAGGAATCCACACCCATGAAAAAATAAGACCCTCCACCAAGGAATATAGGGGAATGTTTATGAGCTGGAAAGGGACAATTGTTCAAATAGTTTACTCCTTTTGGACAGATCATTTGAGCTTCTAAAACCCATGATTCAAGGGGCGCATCAGGAGCTAAGTCCACTGATGTGACCACAGGAGGTACAATGGATAAGATTTGGTGGTTGGAATCATGGTGACCATGTATGCTTCATCTGAGTACATGAGGCAATGAGCAGGGTTGCGACTAAGGAAATCAGAAAGCACCTTTAAAGCATATTTCATGAACTCATATTTAAAGTTGAAACTATACAAAACCTAGTAGGTGTGAGCTTGCATATGTGCCAACTTCTGTGGTTTATAAAACAGAAGGGCTTGGTGATCCATACGCAGCATTAACTCATGCTGAGCGCCTTGTAACAGATACCGCCAATGAGTCAAAGATCATGCTATGGCTTTCAACTCCTTATCATAGATGGCTCAGGATTGTTCAGTAGAGGAGAGTTCGTGGGAAAAATAAGTGACAAGGTGTTCCAAACCATCATGCTTCTGAAGCACAATGGTCCCAACTGCAACAGATGAGGCATCACATGCAAAAATATAGGGTTTGTAGGGGTCTGCATATTTTATGTTGGTGGGTGATAAGAACACCTTTTTAATCGACTCAAACGCCTGCTGGCACTCGGGTATCCAACAAGAAGGAACATTCTTACCCATGAGTGGGTGAAGTGGAGAGGCTAACTGGGAAAGGGCTGGGAAAAATTTCTGCAGAAATTAATAGTGCCCAAAAAGCTTTTTAATTCTTTTTGGGTTGTTGGAGTTGGCCATTTGCAGATAACATTCAACTTGTCACTAGAAATAGCATATCCATCTTTTAAAACAAGGTTGCCCAAAAAGGTAACCTCCTTCCTATAAAACTCGCATTTTGAAGGCTTGACGAATAGGCCTACCTTGTGCAGTGCACCCACTACTGCTTCCGAGTCCTTTGTGTGTTGTTTGGGAGTCAGGGAGTGAACCAAAATATCATCAATGTATGTAACTGAGCATGTGAATCAGAGATCACCCAGTACACTATCAATCAATTTTGTAAAATGTGGCTGGTGCATTCTTCAACCCAAAGGGCAATACTTAAAATTGAAAAATACACCTCTTCATATGGATAGCAGTAAGTTATTCCTGACCTTTCATCACAAAAATTTGGATAAAGTATTAACAAGGTCAAGCTTAGAGAATGTATGCAACTTAGCAATCGCTTAACCAATAGTTTGCTCCAGGGGCAAAGAGTAGGGATCATGAACTGTGGTTCTATTCAGGTAGTTATAATCCATCTAGGGACAAAGGGAACCATCGGCCTTCTTGGCAAAAACGATGGGAGAAGCAACTGGTGATGTGTTTTTAAACAATCACCCTTTCTTAAGCATTTCATCCAACCAAGAATTAAGAGCAGGCTCCTCATCCACTTTATGTGGGTACAAAGGGCAATTGATATTCACCACCAGCACCGTTGTTCTAAACCTTAAACTAAATTTGTATGAGTGGGGAGACATTCCACCTTCTCAGAATTGAAGATACTTCAATAGCCCATTAATGCCCCAGGGAAACCTGATAGAAGGCCCGCAGGGGAAACGAGGGAATTTATGGAACTCAGCCCTGAGGTTTAGTAAGGGTTTTTACTCGAGAAAAGTCCCCCTCCATAAAATCATTAGCAAATGACAACATATTAGACTCCAGGTGAATCACAACATGTTGTCTGTGCCACCAACCTACCCCCATAGAAACAGGAAGCACAATGTTTGGCATTGCAGAGAACTGATCACAAAAGCTAAACTGGTGAACCAAGAAAGGTGATGGCCGTTGGACTAGGTATGAACGCTAGGAGGCCAATGAAGCAACCATCACCATAGACCCAAGTTCAGGTCAAGCTCCAACTGGTGGGATAGCTCTACACTCATAAAATTTCCCGCTGCTCCAGTATCCACAAAAGCCTCAAAAGATATGTTGTGAGCTCCAAACTAATCTTCATGGACAATAAAAAATAAGTGAAGTTTTGTTTATTAGCAGATTTGTTCATCATTGCTGTAATTGAAGAGATAGCTATTATATCAGGGGGAAGGTCGGGGTCCTTTTCAGAAGTAAAGTTGGGAAAAGTAAAGGTTTGGGTAACCAGCTACATCAATCTGGGCTTTTACTGACTCATTAATAGGTGTTTCAGGATAACATAACTCAGGCGCAGGAATATTGGCTGACTCTGGGGCCAGTATTGATACTGGTTCAACGTTAAGTATAGAATCCAAGTCATTGTTGGATAGTACGATCATATATTTCCCACTTGAAAGAGGGGAGCATGGTGAAGGGAGGCATTGATGGAGGTCATAGCCTTAAACATTTGTTCACACTGTCCCCATAGTGGTGGACCAAATTTTGTAATAAGCAGAGGCAGAATCCAACGCTGATCTAAAAATGCTTGGAGCATATCATTAAAGAGCTCAAGCGCTGGAGCCAGTTAAAGGAAGATTGTGATTAAAGAGGCCAAGCTAGGGGCTTCAGCCATAAAGGAAAGTAATTAAAATAATTGGTCTAAACGTGACACAGGGGTTTCAAAGCTTCCAATGCTGCTGAGACAACTGAGGTAGAATCCCCCGCATGTGCAGTGGAATGCAGAAGTCCTTGCACCCATTGACGAGCTTCCCCTTCTACTGCATCCAAAAGTTCAACTCCTTGTTTGTCGTTTTATAGTAAGCATCATTATTTATGGCAATGGCAGAGCATATTTGCACCTTAGCAAGAGCTTTGAGGACTTGATTAGCAATATTTCAAGAGGGGACACTTGGATTCCCTTTTTGAGCATAAGTTGAGGGAAGATTAGCAGACCACAGCGCTCTGCTACCATGGAGAAGTTTCTTTAATGCATTACAAATGATGCTCACAAAATCAGCAACTGAGCAAACAAACAGCAGGCGACAAACTACTGACTGCACATTCATTTGGTAAAGGGTAACTACTGCGGGTCCAAACTCAAAGAGAAGGTCGAAAATGGCAAAGAAATGGTTGGTCGATTATTTCAGGAAAAAGGCATAAGTAGTTTAGGCTGGCCTGCCAGTTGGGATACAAAAGCACCCAAAAAGCAATCCAGAATGCTGGTGGCATTGCCGCTTGAATGACGCTGTATAGTTCAGGAAACTGGGTAACAATGGCTCATTGATGTGTGGTTATTGTGAAAAGGAAACTGGCAATGAACCAAACAGATGCAACTCCAGGCCCAGCTGGCATTACTTCAGGGGTTGCATTACTTGATTAACTGCTCCAGGATTTCCAATGGAAGGGGTCATCACCAAAGCAGAGACAAGGGGGCGGATCCTTTCTTGAAATTGAGATATATGATGCCACAGGATTCTGATATACTGGTAGCGGATAGCTTCAACAACGTGATTAAATTCCCAGAAATTTCTTGCATGCTGGATCCAGTCGAGTATGGTGGGAACAATTGTGACCATCAAAACTGGTATAGTCCATCCAGTATAGGGGCTGATGGGCAACAAGTTATTGCCATCAGGACTTCGGCAAGAAGAATTGAAGTAGAATAAAAAATTGGGTACTAGCGGGGAATTTTATTGAAAGAAAAAATTAATAAATCAACCAACAATTTTATCAGTACAACATGACTGATTAAATAGTGTTTAATTGGGTCATCTTGTCAAATCAACGGGATCAGGACCTCAAATTTTGACCTAAACTGGCGAATTTAAGAGGGAGGGGGAAATGATTCTTAATCTAAACTGACATAGAAGGATTTGGTGGCAGTACAAGTCACTATCAGTTTAGTCACAAACGCCTGACCCAAGGCTTTACTGCATTTATGTCAGTTAGCATGACGGCGTCTTGCCAATGGGCAACAGGAATCTTCCAGGGCCACCTCACATAGGGGCGGTCCCAACGGGTCATAAATGGGTTTTTGATGGCTAACCTAACCATGCCTGATCGCAGGAGCGTTTGTTCAGCTAAATGGGTACCCTCAAACATTAATCCCAATTTTTCAAATGGGGGTTTCAAACTATTGACAACAGTACCCAATGGTGATACCTGCCCATCAGGGATTGTCCCCAATGATTATAGGGGAGTTTGTCATTGGCAACTATACTGCTCAATGGCTCAATGCCATTGGCAATTTTAACTAAGAATTCTTACTTGTCCCATTATAACTATTAGTTTTTCACCCATCAGGCTTTATTCCTTTAGATTTCAGACATTTCAGCTTTGACTTTGAAAAATCATTGTCATTGGTTTTAGAGTCCATCCAGCTCATGAGGAAGACAGTTATTGATAATTTCTTGCAGATTTTCTTAAATCAGCAAACTAATTCAGCAAAGGCAAGCGTGTGAACTGGGGAGGAATCTTTAGAGGGAGCGCGTTTAACCAGCGCTTGTCTACCACATGGGCGAGGGCACCCTGGGTGATGAGGGGTGCAGCCATCCTCTTTGAACCACTACTTAGGAATTGGGAAAATTGCCTGGTCCATGCAGAGAGTATGTTTCCCTGGATTACATACTGCAGGCCTCTGGACTACAACTTTTGAAGGAGCATACAGTGCATTACCGCTGCAATTTGGCTCATTGGTAATATCTGCTCCTGCTATCATTTTTTAGCATTAGTGGTAACCAACCCAAAAAGGAGGAGCCACCACGCATCTTTATTTGCAAATGGACCAAACAAAGGGATTATTAGAAATAAAAATCCTAATATGGCACCTCATCTGACAGCCTAGGAAGCCATATCATTTGGTAGCAAGATTTGGGGATATTTTTGTCCAGCGCCCGCTTTAGCTGGCAGACCATGGCGGACAACAATGGGGTGGGAGCATCAGCGACATGGGGCATAAGGAGGTGGAGTTGTGGGGTTTCTTCATTTATGAGGCAAGCGATGTCCATCGCCTCAACATATTGAGCAAGTTGATGCTCAGGGAAAAGATGAGAGCCAGCACATAAGTGAACGACTTGATGCGCCAGCAAGTTTCAGGATAATTGGGGTTAAAAAGAGAAGTTTTTGCCACATTGATGCAAGTGCAGCTCGCACCAAAAGCAAGCTCCTCAATTTTGTATTTTGCATTCTCATCAAAATCATGGGGGAAATTTGAGATGGGAATACCCTCACCAAGGGATTTCATCGCCCCATGAAGATGTTGGCGGAGGAGGTATTGGCTGGAGCTGGTGCTGCTTCTACCGCCATTTTGGTTATATTTTCTATATTTTGGAAAACCATTTTTAGATTGGAAATGGCGGGGGATGCAGATTGGGAGGATTTACAAAAAAATGTCTCCAAAGTGAAATCTGCTTTGAAGTTATATGGCTAGTTGCTATCATCAATCCATTTGAGGAACTCGATTGGATTAAGCTCAGCCAATGCTGGGCCAGCCACCAGAATTGGAGTGGTGGCCAAAGCTGATTGGTTGCAGACAGTTTACCAATGCAGCTTAGATGAAACTGGGTTAGCCATCGACTCAGGATTCTGCAATCTGGTTGATTTATTTTTATAAATTTTAAATTTTTGAATTTTGATTGTGTGCTGCTTTGGGAGTGCACCCGATTTCCCTAATGCTGGGGGTCAGAGGATTGAGCCCCATTTGAAGAATTGGGGCAAAAGCGGCTGCTGACCCAATGCTGGAAGAAGGACTGGTGGAAGCGGCGGAGGTGGAAGCTGTGGGGCACTTGTGCTTTGAATGATCAAGTTCAAAGCACAAGGGGCAATGGTGCAGCCATTTTTGATGCACACCCAAAATGGGTGAACAAGGGCAGATCTGATCACAGTACAGGGGGAATTGCAAGGTGGGAATTGCAATGAAACAGGCGGATCACCCCAAAGTCATGAGGCCCTGCCACCCGATCTTCCACGTTGGGAAGCATAAACTGCAGCACAGGGTCTGCGCTGTAAATGGCCAAACCCTCCATGAGCTCATGGTGGAGGCATTCAGGGGAGAGATGGGAAGGCAACCTGGCGAACTGGACCACCAAAGTGGCCTCAACAGGGAGCAACATGCAGATAGTGGGAATCAGAATTTTAAAAAGCAATTTGCTGCTTAGATGCTGCTGCATTGGCTTCAGAGTAGAAGTAAAGTCAAAGTACCCCTAAAGGGGTGGAAGTAAATGAAGCCAGGGGTTTGAAAACTGCCGTGGTTATCTCAATGATGGCTGCACCCATATATGGGGAAAATTACCAAATTCAACCTGGAGACCAAAGTGCAAATTACTCTGTGGGAGCACCAAAGGGCTCTTGAGCACCACTTGAGAACTTGTGAGGTGGTGGGCCAAGTCCTGAGGGGGACATAACGTCCAGTAGCGTTGGGAGGGCTAGAAGAGCCAGTCTAGGTGTGCTTCGACAGTGGCTGAAAGATGCCAGATTGCGGCACACCACAACCCAAGCTGGGGCAGCATGCGTCAATTGCATCAACATTGGTAAGTTTTGGCTCAAATGTGTAGTCATTAATTGCATTTTTATAAAAATCTGAAATTGGCTTCAATTAATTAATAAAGTGAAAGAGAGATTTTTTTTCTGCTCTTGCCATCATATTCTTTAATTAAAACTATGACTTTCTTATTGGAACCTCATTTATGAGAATCATGGATTCAATGCTAATTTTGGATAAAGTACTTTGGAGATCCTTAAACAAATCCTTCCATTATTTTATAATCAAAAAGCTGAGGCTCTGGAGCCTCAAACTAAAAGGGTTTGTCAATATAGTGCTCAAGAATGGTATCATGCCTGTAGGTTTTCAGTGAATCAAGCCCATATGTGGTGGTTACCCAACCAGATTGATGAATCTAGAGGTATTCTGCTACATGCTAATTGCAAATTAACCATTCTGGAGGTTATAAAATAGTAGTGAGGATAGAAAGTTTGGAAATTCCTCAAGGATTATATGGCAAAATTGTTGCATCATATTGTTGTTCCAAGTTGGAACTTGTCGCTGCACCTGGGATAATTCTCATTGATCATGACTTAAACCAGATATTATTGGCTAATATTTATCCTTATTCCATGCAAATTAAGTGCCATCAAATCGTCACTTTTTTCCATATTCTACACATTGAGGAGGTATCCAATATACATGATTTTTGGAGATTTAGACAAACTTGGTTTTGAGGGCAATGGGCTTCAATTAGTGTGCTGTCTGGTGCCCCAATAATGTTTTCTGGGTTGAAGTAGGTAAAAAAGACAAAGATACGACCCTTTCTGATAAGATTAGAACTATTTTTGCTAAAGAAGATTATGGTTTGGGGTGTTTAGGTTGTGCTATACCAGATCAATTCTGGAATCATCAACCAATTCGCCTCTATCTCATTAGGCGTTCAAAGGCGGCAAATGGAGTTATCAACACTGAAATTACTCAGCTAATGCAACATGGAGTGCTAATGCCCTCCAAGAGTCCCTGGGCCTCTTCAATGTTAATTACTAAGAAGAAAGACGGGTCAAATCGCATATTAATAAATTATCAGAAGCTGAACAATATTACTAAAAAAGGATTCCCATACTTTACCACAAATTGATGATGCGCTAGAATTCTTGGGCAACGCGCAATATTTTTCAGCCTTGGATTTATTTTCTCGCTACAGGCAGATAGAGCTGCCCAAGGAGAAACAGGAAAAAAGTACTATGACTAGTGCCCAGGGCCTTTAACAATCTATCAGAATGCCTCAGGAACTATATAACTCCCCCACAACCTTTCAATGTGTGATGGATAGTATCCTCAGCGATTTAAGAATTCCTGCGTCCTAGTATATAAAGATGATATTAATATATCTTTTAGGACGTATAAAGGTCATCTGCAACACCTAGAAGTTTTTTCCAGCTTGTCAGAGCTTATTTGGAAAAACAAGCTTTGTAAGTGTACTTTTTTCCGTGAACAGCTGAAATATTTGGGTTTTGTCCTCATTAAACACTGTATTGCAGCTCCAGACAACAAAGGTTGCAGCAATTAAACTCATGGTGCGCCCAAGTAGCAAGCGCGACATTCAAATGTTTTGGGAATAATTGTCTAAAAGTGTCAGTTTGTAAAAAAGTTCAGTAAAATAGGGAAACCACTGTTTCACCTTCTCAAGACTGGAGTATTTTTTGAGTGGACTATGAACTGCCAATTAGCCTTTAATAAACCCATGCTATATTTTAATCAAAGACCACTATTAAAAACCCTAATTTTGGTAACTCGTTATTATTCAATTTGAATCTACTCTCACACCTTCATTGTGGTATTGTCACAATTTGATGAGGACAGAATTGAGCACCACATGGCTTACTGTGGTTGGATGTTGGACGTACATGAATAAAACTATAAAGTGAATGAGAAGGAGTTTCTGGTAGTTATTTACACATTATAAAAAACTTTTATTTGATCCATTGTGTACATTTTACTGTGGTAACCAACCATGCCTCTATACTCTGGTTATAGATTTTAAAGGAGCCTGAAGGGCAGCTGGACTGATATGCATTAAAGTTATAAGCCTAACATTATGTAATTCAGCACCGCCCTAGTTTAAAGCATCAAAACACCAATGGATGATCTCACTTGCCTACTGTAGCCTTAGTGGATGATGTTGCAGAGGTGTTTTTCAATAAAACGCTAACTCAAACTTATGGTAACGAACCAGCAAAAGTTCGACATTCCTTAGAGATTATAATGAAGAACGCCGCTGTTCAAATGATAAGCTATACAAAGTCATCAATTATCAACTTTGGATACCTCATCTAATGGAAGGAACTGATATTATTATTGAGGCCCATAAGGAGAGGGGAATGAAGATTTAGGATGCCTTTTGAGCTCTTAAGTTTTAGTTTTATTGGGGAATTTATGAATTTTGACATTTATGAGACCCTTTGTTGTTGTAAGGAATGTCAAATATACGTCCCTTACAGAAAAGCCATATCTTATCAATTAGGAAGTCAAATTTTGTTTGGCACAACATTTCTATTGATGTGGTGGGTCTCTGATAATACGTCTGGTCAGTTTAAATATATAACCGTGGCCATTGGTCACCTCACCAAGTGGGTGGAGGCCAAAGCTATCATAGACTTGGGGGCCATGACTATGGCGATGTTCATCTTAGAAGATTTTTTATCGCCATAGATGCTCCCAGTTCCTTTTGAAAGATAATGGTACTAATTTTACATTTCAGATGAATTACAAACTCAACTAATTGATGGTTATATGCAGAGTATTTTCTACACCCTATCACCCTAGATCCAACAACACTGTGGATCAAGTAAATGGTACCCTTGTTGAAATTTTACTTAATACAATTTTATGGGCAAGGCGTCCAGGTGGAACCTTTTTTTGCCTTATGCCATATTTGCCTATAATATTTTATATCACCCAGCCATGGGACATTCTCCATTAACCTTACTCTATATCAAGCAACTGCAATTCCCCCTAAATTTGTATATGTGCGCTGCTCAAGGATATGCTATCCCTGAAAACTATTTGTAGAAACTAAGCCAAACCTTGATTCAACTGCAGAGCAAAGCATACTCTAATGCACTGGCTCAAAAAGAGCTCATGGGCTTTATAACTAGGGCCAGAAGACCTAATCTCACTTTGTTGAGGTAGAATTAATTTTTTATCATGAAAGCATGGGTTCAAACAGACAAATAAATTGGGGCACATATGAAAGGGCCCTTTTGAGATCATAAAGAAGACATCTACTAATGCCTACATTCTGAAGAATCTCGCTTAGGGTCATTTTATATATGAATGCATGCTATGTTCCTCAAAAAGGACAGCAGCTTGCTGGCCTAACGGCCTCAATTTTTAATGAATTCTTGGATCCCCACTCATCTTCATTCCCTGATGATTGGTCAATCAGGGGAAATGTTGTAATTGGTTTGATCAACCATCTGTTGTTGTTATTAATTAATCATATATTTACACTAATATGTAGATACAGGAAAGATTTAATATTATGTACCAAAGAGCACGTGGCCTTTGCTTTATAAGTAGTTTATAAAGTCATATCAATTTATTGATAATAAATTTGCTGAGTAAACTTTTCTCTCTCGTTGCAATCACTTTTACAACCTATTCAATTCAAGTCTGAATCTAGTTTGATAATCTCACAGAGGAGATTAGTCTGCGCCCATGTCAGGGAGCAGTTGGGCAAGTTAGGTAAGAGGAGCAGGTGGAAGGCCCTTGGCCTCAAACATTCAAAAACGCCCCAGAGAAACTGGCGGAATAGAAAAAAATTTTAAAAAACTGGCGGTCACTATTTCCCCAGAAATCCTCGCTTGGTAAGCACGATGCAACCAGTACATCAACACACTGCACTCCCAGCCACTCTCATCGTTGGAATATGGAGTCCGCGTGTTTCTGGACATCCAACAAACAGCTTTATGGGAAAAATTTTGTGGGGATGTGCACACTTTTTTCCTGACCACGGTGTATGTTGCACCTCACTCCATGTCATGCGGTTGGCTGGACCTAGGTTTCAAAAACAAGGAGGCAGCAGACAAGGCTGCTGCAGTGTGCATAGTGATCGACCTCCCTGAAGGGCAATGGGTCATCAAAACCAAATGCACCAGATGGACAAAATCCAACCAAATTTTCCTCACGTTTGACTTTTTGCCTACTATGGTAAAATGTGCCATTTTGGAGCAGCACCTGAAAGATGGCCTCACCGTTTATGGTGAAATACAATCTTTTGAGATGCAACGCTTTATGATGATGCCACACCTGTGCACCTGCAAAGCCATCGCAGTTCTGACCCCAACTGAGGAGATTGCAAAGGACCTAACCCAGATCCTGCACTCCACTTTTATTAATATTTAAGGCCATACCACCCACCCTTTCTGGGTGACCGTGGACAGCGCGCCCCCCATCTGCACCCACTGTGATGCATTTGGCCATAAGGCACATGCATGCCCCACCAAGGAGGGCGTCACATTCTAAGAGCACCCCTCAGCGGCCATGGCCAGCGGAGAGGCGCACTATGAACCAACCGCAAGCACCAAAGAGGCTTTCCCATGGGGAGCACAAGGTTGCTACCTACTGGTAAAACCTATTTCCCCACAAGAGTGGAAGAAGGCCAAGCAGGCCCGCAGGGCCGTGGCCAAGGAAGCAGCCAAAGTCACCACCGCTACCACACACTCCCAACGCCAGGAGGACATTGAAACCTTTGCAGTGGAAGCAACTTGGGAATCCATCAACCAATCAGATTGGAAATCCCATGCCGATTGGGCCACCCAATCTGAGGATCTGATGGGTAACTCAATTTCACCCAATCTTTGCAACCAAGCTCCAGTCGTACTGACTTGGTTTCCAACCTACCTGAAAAAAATTTTTTTGACCCACTCATTGGTGCACTGAACTCATCTGCACCGCAAAAAATTTGTATGACATCGGGGAAACAAAAGAAAAGGCAAAAGCCAACGAAAACCTTTCTTCAAAAATCAACAAAACTACTGATAGCGTTGCTGCAAACACCCATGCTGCTGTGAAGGCCCATGGGAATCTAGAGGAGGCTAGTGGGCCCAAGTGCCCACCCCTCGCACCTAAGGTACGATGGGGGAAACCTTCACTTTAGGGACATTGAATATCGCCAGACTCAAGGCCTCGCCGTCCCAGGCTAGGAAACTGAGTTTTTTACAACAAAATTTACCCGTGGATATCCTGGCCATCCAGGAGTCCCACTGTCCACGAGGTTCCAAGAATGCTTGGAAAACCATGCTCCTCCCATCCCTATCCTTTTGGTCAGAGCACTGTGGGGTGCTAGTTCAGAAAAACAATTTTTTCAAATTTTTATCACCAGAATCTTTCCTCAATGGCTGAGTTCTCATTGTCACTTTCTCGTGGGCTGACGTGGCACATGCTATCATCAACATCTATGCCCCAACCTGTGCATGAGAGCGTTGGGAATTTTTCTCATTGGTCAAATCCCTCCCATTACCCCCAAACCCTTTTGTAGTCGGTGACATGAACTGTTGGCTAAACACACTAATGGACCAGTGGCCTTCCTCCTCCTACGCCCCCCAGGGTCACATAGAACTTCGCGTTCTAAAGGCCACCCTTGGGTTAATGGATGCACTGCCACGGCGAGCCCTGCTGCTTGAAAACATGACGTGACCCCACGTCCACAATGGCCAATTAAGGTCCATGTCCCACATCAACCTTATCCTTACACCGGCGAAATTCCAACCCCACATTTCCCACTTCAAAACAACAAAAATGGAATTCTCTGACCACCGACTGGTCTCAATAACCTACCACCTACCTGTCACAGTGGCTAAGGCCCCACATTGGTGCAAACTCCGCCGCCCCCCAAACTTGCATCGCCAGGATTTTCCACTTGGGTGGAATCAGCAACTTTGGCAAAAGAGTTTGTTGCACCATTTTGCGCAGACCCCATCTCCACATGGGCAGCCTTCAAAGAGGATACCATCCGCCACTCTTGCCACCTCTCCTTCAGACACTCATGAGCCACATCAGCTGTCATTTCGCGCGCTCTGGCAGAGTTGGCACACCTGAAGTCCAACATCCCAGCTACAGGATACAGCCCTGCATGGGGCCAGAAGTGGGTGGAGGCAGCCGCACACCTTAACGCGCTCGAAAGGCAACACAGACATCAGGTTTATGTTCAGTACAGGGCCAAACGCATTACAGAGGGTGACAAGTGCACCGCATATTTTTTTATAAAAAAGTTTGCACCACGCCAAAGTGTGGCCTGCAGACAGGTGCAAAGATCAGATGATTCCATCGCGGATATGCCAGCCAAAGTGGCAATCAAAACACAAAAGTATTACTCCAAGTTATACTGAGCCAATCCAATTCAGCTGGCTGAAGTGGCGGAATTTTTGACCGAACTCACATCCGCACAATTTCCCAATACCCGGAAATAATGAATTTGATTACTCCAAATGAACTATGGACAGCCATCCGCGATGCACCAAACTGGAAATGCCCAGGCACAGATGGCATTCCATATGAATTCTATAAAAAGTACTTCAAATATATATCCCCACTACTGCTTGCCTCACTTAACCAGAGCCTTCTGGAAACGCACCTCCTACCAGGAGGACAAGAGGCCTTCACCGTCACACTCTTCAAGAAAGGGGACAAGCTAGACTTAGCCAACTGGCGCCCCATTTCTTTAACTAACACGGATACAAAAATTTTAACAAAAATCATGGCTAATCGTTTAGGGATTGTAGCATCTGCCACCATCTCACCAGAACAATTTGGTTTCATACCCAGAAGGTCAATTTGGGACAACGTGCACTCTGTGGCTAATGCATGCCAGTCCACAGCCTCTGGGGCACATGTATTCTTGGACCAACAGAAGGCCTATGATAGAGTAAACTGGGGATACCTCAGGGCCTACCTCCATCAATTCCGCTTACCCCCTCACTTCATCAACTGGGTGATGCTGCTCACGGAATCTGCAACAATGGCAGTACGTGGCCCTGGCTTCCTAACGGAAGTAGTCCGCCCTCAAAGGGGCTTGCGACAAGGGGACCCCCTTAGCCCACTCTTATACAACTTCAGCCTTGACCCACTACTTCGAAACATGAATGCCCAACTCACTGGGGTCCATGTGCCAGGCCAAGCCCCAGTCAAGATGATGGCATTTGCAGATGACTGTGTGGTTGGGGTGTCTAATAATAAAGATGCACGCGCACTTGAAGCTCTCATCCAGAAGTATTCCTGGGTAAGTAACGCTGCACTAAACGCTTCCAAAACTGAAATCATCCTCCTTGGTCGGTCTCAAAATTGCTGGGCCCAAGCAACCAGTGCCCAGCCTGGCCCATCTGCTCGCACACGTGCTCGCCCTACCAGCTCACCCCACACCGCCTCACTGGTGCTCCCCTTTGTGCCACGCCCTACCATAGGGCCAGTCCGCCATCTGGGCGTGTGGGTGGAGGCAGGCGGGTACACATCAGCAGTAATGGAGAGTCATATTCTAGACAACGTGAAAAAGCGCATCGCCTCCCTAAGAGCCCACCCTACTTCCCTTACTGGCAGGGTTGTTTTAGCCAACTCAATGCTCCTCTCCAAAGTCTGATTTGGAGCCCACGCCATCCCCTTCTCCCCAAGCTTCTTCAAATCCTTGTATGCCCTGCTGCAAGGATGGCTTTGGTCAGGCCGCCCTCCACCAGTATGGCTAGAGGTCATGTTTGGCCCTCATCATCATGGAGGCATGGGCCTGCTTGACTTCAAAGCCCATGCTGCCAAGATCCTGGGCACCTGGATTGCGGCCATCACTGCCCCTACGCTCCCCTCCCAACACTGGTCCCATGCAGCCCGCTCCAACTTCTCCCGCGCCTTGGGCCTCAACAATCCATCAAACCCTCACTCCCTGATGAAATACCTGGCTTCACACCCATCAGCCACAGGTCCTCACGGGACTAAAACCCACTACAAACGAATCCTCCTCTCCATGTGGAGCGCTGAATGGAGAATTTGAATTAGCGGACACACAGCCTAGAGAGGCCGCCCCTCTCCTCAGTTCACACAAGAGGTACAGGGGCTACCCATTCAAGATGGCGTGATCCCCACATGACCCCATGTCCTATCCAGGGTGGACTACCTGGACATGATGGACATCCCTTACTCCATAGAGACCCAAAAGACTATCTGTAAATATGCACACCATCCTCTGTTGCAGCCCCAAATGCGTTCCCATGTGTGGCGCTGCCTGAGGTGGGTGTACCATATGGCTGAGTGCTCTAACACTTTACACTCATCCTGCGTCATGTGTGGCCAGTATGGAACACTGTTCCACCGCCTGGAGAAGTGTCCTATCTCTAAAGTGATATGGCGCGAAGTTCAATGACTGCTGAGCCAGGATCAAACACATCCCTTCAGTCTGTCAAAAGATATGTTTGCTTTATCAATGGCCTCCCCCCTTCCACCCTCCCTCCATGCTCTGGTGGTTGCAATAGCCATGTGGATTATCCACACGATTGTCTTAGATGCCATTGCAGGCTCCACCCCCACCCTCCCAGAAGCTGTCCACAGATTCTGGTCTCATTTGGTGGACCACTTTCAGGCGTAAATATTTGGATACCTCCCACCGCATTGCTGACAGCTGGTCTCCTTCTGGTTTCCAGTTTGGTTCATCAAATCAGACCCCTTCCTCCACACGTGTTCAATTGTGGCTACGGCCCCTTCACATGTTCCCTCCCCCTCCCCATAAGTGGCGTTCCCTCTGGCAACAAGAGATAGCATCGCTTCTCTGGGGTGCCTTCCCTGTTACTAAGTTTTGTCTCTTTTGGGTCAAATTTGGAAGTGTTTATCCCATGGTCGGCCTTCCTCACAATAAATTTAAAATAATAAATTCGCTGAGCCCTTCATTTCTTATGATTTACGTTGTTGATCAAATCCCTAATCCCCATAGGTGCAATCTCCATTTTTTATCCCTTAATCACCAAAGCATGGTGCTGGACAATTACAATTCTAATATTGTGAGAAGAGTGTTTTGGACTAAAATAATGATAAAATTGGCCAAAAGACGCTGGCTAATTATCAGTGGAATCCCTCAAATCAGGGCAATACTTTCATCAATGAAAATCGGCCAAATATCACGAGTTTAGGTAGTCAGATTGCACAAAGCATGTGGCGTAATCATTCAAGTTATTCAGAGGTCCCATCCTATGATTGGCTAAGATATAAAAGCTTTACCCCACAGTTTGTCTTGCCAATGATTGATCCTCCATTAGCCATTACATTGAGGCAAAGTGATTTAAGAAAGCTCTGATAGGTCAACCCCCTATATTTTCTAATTTTGCAAAGCTTTTAATGAATTTATTCCTATCTTGCATCAAGCCTCAAGTTATATGAAATACTAAGCAGCAAGATAGTAATTTGGCTCATTCTTTACCCCCTTGCTGCAATTAATAAACTATTTATAAAAACCCAAAATTATAATTATTATAAAAGGTTTATTTTTTAAATTTAAGTAAAAAAATATCCCCTAAAAACTATTAAACCAGAAGTTGATAGTATCACTTCTCCTATAGAAAATTGTTGAAATTCAGGCAGAAGCAGCACTAGCGAGCCTAGAAAACCCCTGAATTTCAACACATGGCTTTGGACCTGTTGGAAGTTTTGCCCACATTCCCAGCCAATTAGATTTCCAGGGGTCACTGGGGGATAATTCCCTATAGCAAAGTGAATTGAATATCAGTTGAGCTCAATTTTGGGTTAACAATGTTTGGGGGATTTTAGGTAATTCGCCTGGTTTGGATTTGTCAGGGATTGATTTGGGTTTAATGCTTAAGGTCTTGTCAGGCAGAATTGCCAACAAAATAGGGGCATCTGATAGTTGATTGATAATTAACTATCAGGTGTACTGATTGGGATTGGCCAGGTTTTATCACTGACTGATTGGTAATTTAAGGATTAAGTTGGAGGTGAGTGATGCCACCTGCAACTAGAAAATCAATCATTTGGTTCACAACCTGCCTTAATGGGTAACACGTCCCATTACCTAAGCAGATCGCTTGCAAAATATGGTTGATTCACTGGGATCAAGAGGAAAACGTTAGGGACACGTTTTCCAACTCTTTCCATTTTAGGTCTCAAGGATGTCCAATAACAGAATCCTAGCCAGGATGGAGAAGACCATCACTGATGAGATGATGATGGGTAATTTAATGGCAAAGGCTGTCATTTCATTGATGAGGTGCCAACTGAGGGTTGGGTGCCAAAGTCCAACTATAAATTTTCCTAAGAATTCATTTAATAAAAATAAAAAACAACACTTTAGGGACCATCTAGTACTAAAAAAAAACAACACTTTACCAGAATCCATTATTAGTTTTATTCTTCTTAGAGGAAATTATTGCTGTGTGCTTTAATTGGAGACTCTTTAGGATAAAGAGTAAGGATTAAGGATCCAGAGAAGAGAAGTTGAGCTGATTTGGGGATTGCTGCTGACTGTGTGCTACTAGAGAAAATCTGTAAACAAGGATCTGAGTGTGGATCAAGTTAAGCGGTATGAGGGAACAAATCCCTGTTGAGGACATCTTAAGTATTTTGAGGAGGAATACTGGTCAAGCGTTGATCTCTAACCCAAATGATCTATTCAACTACGGATAATAGCCTTCATACTATTATCAATTAAGTATATATTATTATCAGAGAATGCAAAGGATTGCACAACACCAAACCAGTGCAGTTATAAATTTAGGGGTTATCAGTTGTGAAAAATCCACAAAACCTGTAAATTTTTTTAGAACCCTTATTTCTTTTTTAACATTTTGATACCCCTTTGCAATGCACTGACATATAAATAGTCAATAAAAGGTCATATCATAACAAAAGCCATCCAACATATTTTCATTGGCAATTGATATAATGGCTTTTATGAAAATAACCTGAGCCTAAGCATTTGCTTTCTTAATCTAAATTGGATATTATGCTCCAAAGTTTCCAGGCTAAAGAGCTGATTGGTAGTCAGAAATCGCACCAATAGGATTTTGGTAAATGAGAAGAGCTTATCTGAGATGGATGACCATGTGGAGGGGATCTCATTCCAGAGGGGAGCTACGTTGAGTTTACCTAAAAGAATAGTAAGAAGAGTTTGCCAATTATCTACTGGAAGTAGTAGATGCTACAGTGTGCTCATTTGTTTGATAAATTACCATATTGCTGATAAAAATTTTTTTATTCCCTTTGTGTTACCCCAGGTTACTGTCCTCAAACAGTATCTAGTTGTTTTGTTTGTTAGTACCTGTGAAGTTGAAATATGACGCCCTAGCGCCAATTTCACATCCATCAGGTGGAAGAGAAGCGGCGCATGGATCCAATTTATAGGGATTTTCAAATGTGAGATCCTTATCAGAATCTGAAGATCTTGATTCTATACTTTGGTCTATGCTCAGTAAGCAGCTATGCCCACTCATTTTGTCATTAGATACACTAAGATCCACAAACACTCCCAGGTTAGGAAGTCTGATTCAACCCTTTTGTTAAGATTTTCCCTCATAGGTGTCAGTCTTTGATCTTGGGCTTTTGATACATTTATTATTTAGGCAATTTTGACCTATGTTTATAATTAATTTAGCAATATATACTTTAGTAAGGCTAAATACTGAAATTATTATTATTATTTATATAGCAAAAAACAGTTAATAAAGCAAAAAACTCACAACTAATCAAAGTTAGGTTATTCACTTTTACAGAACTACACTGACCAATAGGATTAAGTCAGAATGACAAAATATTTATACAAAATTATAATTACGAAATGCCTTTTCAAGCAAATCAGGATAGCTCACCATTTAATGCTTCACTGACTAATATTTCCCAAGAGATTTACATTTATAATTCAATAATAATAATATCAATTAGTGAAATTCTGATCAATATTTACCTCTCAGAATTGCGAGTGCATTGCCATCTAACAATATAACATTTATATCAGCTTCCTTGTCATGTGTAATTTATTTTACTCAGGCAATGCGCTACTTTTACATGACTAAAATCAAGAGCTGTCTTATAATTTTCCTCTTAACTATCAGACAGACTAAGACAACACAGGATATATTAGGAGACTAATTTTTTGTTGCATACCTGAATATCTAAGCTATATCCATATTTTGCCGTTAATCTCATTATTGTTTCATTTCTCTTTATTTATATAGTATCTTTGTTTTATCTCAGCGCCATATATAGCTATAATTTTTTCTTAATAAAGTTACGCTTGATTTAATATATCTTTGTTTATTTTCCTTTGTTAGTATCATCTAGAGATTTTCCCTTAAAAGAATTTTAGTTTCACCAAGATTTTTTTCTAAACACATAGAAGAGAATTGCTATGGCGAAGATATCCTATTCCTTCAAGAAATTTTGCCTGCAAACATAGAAGAGATTTGCCTTGGCGACAGCTTCCAATTCCCCAAAATGATTGCCCCAAAGGCCCAAAGTTTAATAGGAGATTCCGCTGGTGCTATTACAGTTAGTAATTGTGTAGCATTTGAAGGACCTTGACTTAAAATTATAAGAAAACTCAACTCTGGGTCTCCCTGCCAGGATCCCTCTGAGGATACCTGGTGAATACATACCTTCATAATGGACAACACCAGCGATAAGAAGAAGTGCGTAACCCAAGGGTCAACTCAGTAAATCTAATTCATCATACTTCAATTTAATTGAATAGGACCAGAATTACCAAAAATGTTAATGGAAGTATCAACCATCTTATCTAGGTCCCAAACTGCTTGATAAGTCTTCTCAATTCAAGAATACCTTTATCAATTAGACTTCTACCTACTGGAGGGTTGAACAAGATATCAATGAGATTTGACATTAAGCTAACAAAGTAGCCCTTAAATTAGGACGTGAAGCTAAAAATCCTCTTTTCTATCTTGAAATTGTTGGGCAGTTATCCACTGTAGTAATAAAATACAACAATCTTAAAGAAAGTAGGTTTCTCTACCACTATTTTCAAGGATGAAATTAATTTGATCAAGAAAAGCGCCTCAGTGCCATCTCCAGTTCCCTGCGCTGAATCATTTTGCTTTTCTGACACTGAAGTCAAAGCATACAACTTTGATTTCCATGGCAACATCTCCAGTTCCCTGTGCCAGCACTCCGTGATGGTTTGATGACAAAATCAAATTGGCTAACCCAAATGCCTCAACGTCTTTTCTGTTATTCTGTACCAATGCTCATTGTTGTTCTGGTACAATAATTGGAATAGACAACCCAAAAGCCTTAGCGCCTTTGCTGTATTCCTTTATCAAAACTCTTTGCTGCTCTTATACCTAAAACAAGAGCCACCAAAGCCCAAGAAAATCTCAATAAATTTTACAACTGTTCTGGAACCTCCCAAAAAGTCAAATGAAGCATCCAACCAATTGACTGCCTCACTGCTCTGTCTTCCGACTCTGAGGCTCATAGCTGCTCAATTGAGACAGCTGAACTGAATGCTGGTACCAAATTTGTTTTCCTCAGACGAGGTTATTGGAAACACTAACAATTTACATGGATTAGTCAAGCTGAGTGACCTCAATGCCAATTTGCTCAAGTTTACTAATTTATTTAATGCTAAGCTTTTTAATTATTATCTACTAAAAAGTTAGGATTTCTTGTTGACATTGCAAATTTAATATTTCCTGACAAAACTCAACTCAAATCTAAGATTATAAAAAGTTGCCTCTTGAAAATCTCTTCAATTTTATGCAAAGCTGTGCTCTGAACATGGTACCCATAATGTATGATTTATCAGCTGACTTTGCAATTTTCTATATGATGAATGATCTTGTTGGCAGAATCATTTAGGAACTGCCCAGCCACTGACTTGAATTTAAGTAAGGCCAAAAGCAAAATTCCTCACCTTTATTGACTTGTAATCTGGGCCAAACTACTCAAACTCTTTCCCCATGTCATTTTAGCTCTTACTTTGAATCAGTTCATTTCAGACCCTGAGGTTGATCTAGTAATTCAATTTTTTTATTCAATTTTTTATTCAAGGTGGGCTGACCTGTGGATGATACCTCACTAATGAGTGGAAGTGAAGAAAATGGGAAAGGAGGATAAAACCCAGAAAACCTCCATGCGCGGTGTATGATTGGACAGGAACATCATAGACCGCCTTTGCTATTCGCTATCTTGGTTTGGGGCATTGGTGCGCAATGCCAACACAGTCATAATCATCCCCTACCCAAAGTTCACTACCAGGATTGAACTTGGAGAGGCAGCGGTAGAGGTCCCTATTCTACCACTGGGGTATCCTCCCCTTGATCCAGTAGTTCAAGTTGATTAGGCAGCTAAATATCAATACCTAACTGATGAAGCATCTCCGCCTGGAATCAGCTTGGACCTTGAAGATCTAGACATTTAGGCATAATTCATTAATTTTAAATGCCTAACCACAAACTGTTTTTTTCAAAAACAAAACCATTCAATCTAAAGCATGATGTTATGGACTAGTCTCCTGTTACCAGGCCTTCCCTTGACTGCAAACCCATCCTCAAAGTTCTTAAAGAGGATGCCAAAATTTATCCCAGTAGCAAATCACTCCCTCTATCCCTGAATCAGCTTTTAAACTCAACTACATGTTTGGTTGAGGATGTCCATATAGCTTCTTTATGCGCTTTATTCTCAGTTTTTTATTTTATCTGCTCTACTTAGTTGTTGCCTCATCTACTAGAAATATCATAGTGCTGCCTACGCTCCTCTATCCCTTGTCTACCTCAAATCTCAAGATGGTGCTATCAACTATCATGACACAAATGTTTAACATTTTGAGAATTTTAATGCTGAACTCTATTTTGCAACTAAGCTAAACTATCTTTTATCTCAAATTCAGCTCTTCCATCCTAACATTGAAACTAATGTTACCATTACTAAGCTGGGTGAACTAAAGAAATCTTGGGATCTCCGCCTTATCAAAAAATAATCCTTTCCAGACAATTGAAATTTATGAGATACTCTGTCTTACCACTGACTACCTATATATTTTTATTTATTTGAGGATGGCCGACCAGGGGACTGACACATCCAATATGTGGGAAAGGAAAGTAAAGAGGGGGAGCACACAAAGTATTGGAACCAGAAAGGCAGGACAAGACATGGTACACTTGGGTGTGGCTAATAGCCAC